>VUQI01061699.1:5199-18487 GCA_015106735.1 Paratilapia polleni
ACAAATAAATTGTGTGTATTTTTTTTTTTTTTTTTTACTGTGCTTATGATAAAAACATTTGTCTTTTATTATTAAAACTATGCAGCATGTTTAAAATGTGCTGCATGATTTTACGTTGATTTATGAATAATTTTGGTGTGATATTGTCACTCTGTTGATACCTGTTCCAGTTTTTTATGCTATTTTTCTTTTCTTTTTCCATGTAACTACAGATGCTGCCACAGAACTGCAGGTTTCCAATTCCAAGTTGGCTGAAGTTGAGGCTACATTTGCTGCTCAGAAATCTGAGGTTGGATTTTTTTTCACTTTGTGATACTATGCACCTTTCTCAGCAAAGACTTTTTTTCACTTGTCATAGCACTAAAAGTGAAACTGATGCTGGTGTAATAATATTGTTGACAGAGGGTTTGTTCTGCTTGTTCTTTCTGTTGTTTGTTCCTTGAGAGTCCTGGAAAGCCTTCAGAGCTTTCATCAAGCGTAATTGAACTCTCTCTAATGTGACAGACCTTTTTCATAAAATCACGTTTTTAAGTTAGCAATAGGGCCGCCCTTTCTGGAGAAAATTAGCAGCATTCTGTATTTGTTCTTACTGCCAGTTAAACCCATTAAGAGACAGAAACCAACAATGAATTTAACCTACTAACAAGCACCGTCTTTTTATTCTAGGCTTCACATTGTTTATTTCTCAGTGGCATAGACCTTCATTTTCCCTCAAAACTATTAAAAAAACATTCATGAACAACATTGTTGCACTGGTTGACATTTCTTTCTGACCATGAACGCTCACCCTGTAGTTGATTTTCAGTCCCTCACACATCCTTAATAGTCTGCTTTAAATACTCAGAGTGCCAAATGCGTTGTAATCTGTAGCTAAAAATAGCCCCAAACAAATGTACTACAGTATCACTCACTTTTTGAGTAGCAATTGCTCAAAACTACAGCTGTTATTTTACCATTTTAAGAATAAGGCCGTATACTGTATTTATGATGTGCTTTTCATGGTCACAAACAGATTTATGTCTCCGGTAGGATTAAATGAACTTGGAGCCGAGTGCCACTGTCAGGGGAGGGAAGTTGTGAAATGGACAGAATTGGGTTAATATTGTTGGTTTTAGATTTTAATAAGGTTTCTTTATAAGGGGGGAAATGCTGTATTTTAGTGTCTTTGAGGTCCAACATGTCTGCTCTGTAGTGGATCATGACTTCTGAGATCCCTGTAAAAGTTGCAAACAAATGCTGATTTCCTGCACGTTTCTGTATTTGAGTCTTTTCTCCTCAATTTGTCTTTGTTGCAGCATGACAGATTGAAAAAGCTTCACGCAGAGCTTGAAGAGAAACTGGAGGCAGCAGAGATCCAGAATAAACGTCAGTCTGCAGAATACAGAACCCACCTGCAACAGAAAGATGTATGTACCCATGTATTTTACAGTGTTGACTTTCAGATGGACACAAACATCTTTAAAATGAGGAAAGATCAAAACTGTTTAGGACACATTATTTCAGATACATATTTATTAAAATGTTTTATAGAATAAGGGCATGCAACAACATATAAACCCTGGCAGAGTGATGACAGGAAGGGTAGTAACATTAGTAGTTTATTTTGCTTATCAGTCAATGCATTTCTGGTCATCGGAGTGTATATCTGTATTGAAAACTTACTATTATAAAAGAGATTTCAGCTGTATGCATTAAATACAGATGAATGTCCAACCTAAATCAGACTTAGTGTTTGTGCTTTGTTAGACTAACGGAAGCCCAGTCTCATTTGCAAGGCTTGTAGAGGAAGATTAATTTGTGTACTTTCAGGTGGAGATCAGTCACCTGAAAGCTCGGCAGAGTGGGCTCCAGGAACAAGTCCAGAAGCTGCAGCAGTCAGCCCAGTCTGCCTCCGCCAGCCCCGCGGTGCTACCTGTCACCACTACGTCCTCAACCACTACCTCCTCTTCTGCCTCCTCTTTCCTATCACGTCACTCAGCATCTCACCAGGGCTTCCATGGCGAAGAAATGGACCTCAGTGATGTCATTTGGTCGCAGCAGGAAATCAACAGGCTGTCAACAGAAGTCATGCGTCTGGAGGCGGAGGTAGCACACTGGCGACGAATGTCTCAGGTAAAACTACAGAAGAATTTGATGATTAGGTGGTTTAAAGAGAGATGAATCTGATTAAAGAATTTTGTACATAACCACCTGAACACACTGGCCCTGCTCCAGAATACCTTTACTTTTCTGGAGTAGATGGAGTAGCACCTGATGCACACGATAATTTAAGTAAGAGCACTGATCTAAACTGGTGTGGTGGGAGCAGAAATGTCACAGATTTTATATTTGGCCAAATATAACAAGTCATCTTCATAGATAAATACTACTAGAAGTGAGTGAGAACATGTGTTTTTTGTAAAGAATTCTTTTTGAAACACCAAGCAAGTTAAAAGCTAATGTTAAAAAAATATATAATTCTTTTTTATTACAGGCATCGACAGCAACAGGAGCTGGTAATGGCGACCAGGGTGAGATTCTCAAACTTCAAAGGACTATTAAGGTAAATTTTATTGGCCCTTATTGTTGCCAGTACAAATAATATTGCATTTTTATAACCTTGATGGCGTCGGTTCGTCGTTTCAGGAGCTGCGAGACGAGATGAGTCGTGAGGTGGATGAACACCAGCATGAACTTGCAGCTCTGCAGGACGCCCAGCAACAGAAGATGGCAGATGTCACCCGGAGGCACAGAGAGGAGCTGGCAGAGTACGAGGAAAGGATAGAGGAGCTGGAGGAACAGATTCAGAGTGGTAAGCTCAATATTGGAGTTTATTATTAAAACTCGGTTTGTTTCAAGGAAAGGCGTTCAGACTTTATGGCTTTAATACCAAAAATATTCAGAGTTTTATTATGACAAAGATCTGTTGTGGCCTAAATTCTTAAATAGTGTGTTAGAGCAAGGCACCTTTGCTAATTGGATCTAAATGTAAAAATAATAGTTTCAACAGAAAAAGTGTCTCAGTTGTCCTACTCTAATGTCACACACAAATGAAATTCTTCCTCTTAATCATTTTCTCCAGGTGGTGGTCAGGCCAGCTCCTTATCAGACACCTCCAAGCTCCATGAACTCCATAAAACCATACAGTCCCTGCAGGAAGCAGCAGAGCAGCATGAGAAGCAGCTGGCCGAACTGTCTGCCAGTTTGGAGGAGGCGCAGAGGAAACAGGCCTCACTGCAGCTGGAGAAGGATGATGCACAGGAAGAGAATGCCGGACTGCTGCAGAACTACACACGGCTGCAGGCTTCCGTGGCTGAACTCCAGACCCGAGTGCAAGAGCAGGAGGGGAAGGCTATGCAAAAAGCTCAGCTAGACCACGAGATCCAAATGTTAAGGAATAACCTTACAGGTATTCTTTGATTTGTGCTGAATGCATGTGGATGTGTCTAATCTGCTTAATTAAGGTTCCTTATTTATGTTGCAGCTGGAGCTAATTCTGTTTTTTGTTGTAGTAACTTTACATTTGATCACAGAAAGCAGATACAGAAAATTGTCATAGACATCGCATATTAACTAACACTTCCACTTTCTAGCTGCAGAAAAAGAAATGGAGAGACTGAAAAACCTGGCTGAGGCAAGTATGAACATCAGTGATATGCACATATGTGTATGTAATATGTAATCCTGGCCATAAAAAGCAAAAAAAAACATACCTAATTTTAAATTTGGCTGCTTCCCCTTAATTGTTGTTTCCTTGTGAAGTGTTACACTGTTTCAGATGCTCATGCTGTGTTTTGTTTATTCTCTTTGTGATTTCACCGTGGACAAACATCAGCTTCTGAGTCAAACTGATTCAACTTTCTTGTTGAAGATCATCACTAGTGATAAGAGCTGTTTCCAGCTATGACTCAGATCAAACAGCAGTCGTCTGTGGAAATGCTTGCAGTGTCTAAGCACAAAGTTGACACATCAGGTCAGGAGTGCAAACAGGATCAGGCGTGCCAGGTTTCTGAGATTCAAGGGGGTTGTGTACCATAACTTTGTTCCAGAGGGTGAGGTTGTTGGTGTAGCGTTTACTATAATATCCTGAGGCATCTGAGGGAGAACATTTGGCCCAAATGATCTGACCTGCAGTGCGTAACATTGTGTGGCCACTTGCAGTGCATCAAAAGAGCAGGAGTTTCTGGGAAATGCCAACAAAATGTTTGCTCACCACACTCTCTCCTTACCAGATATGCCACAACTGTTGCAGCTTCATCCTTTTGTGTTTTGATGCAATAAGAAGAGATCCAGTACATGGTAAATGTGGAGGTGCACAAAAAGATGACCTTAAAGGGGATAGCAGATAAATTTAAATGGTGTATGGTTTTTGCTTTTGATGGCCGGAGTCATCTTAAAAAGGTTTTCCAATAATTTAACTCTAATTTAATGACTCGTTTTAACTTCAGGCACAACCAAAGGAAGAAGTCGAGCATGCAGACATCTTAGAACTGAACACCATTATTGGAGCACTGAGACGAGAAAAGGAAGTCCTAGAACAAGAAAAGGTTTGTTTATCTTGTACAGAAATATTATTTTAGTCGCCAGTAAATATGTCACTTGATTTTATTTGACTTTATACTTTTTCTGAGTGAATGTGTCAAGTTAGCGGAAAGGAGAAAAAAAAATCAGTACTCAGGTAGACAGCAAACTAGAGTTCCAGAGTATTAAATGTTGGAGTTCAGTCAAGACTGTCTAGTGAATTATTTTCAAACCAAAGAGGAACACGAGGCATTTTTGTTGATTGATTCCTGTCAACAGTGGGTTGTGAAAGGTACACAGTCTCTAAAAAGCGTGAATCTCACATTTTGGTTTTCTGTCCACAGCTTAATCTGCAAGAAAGACTTAAACTGGCAGAAGTACAACTCGTTAGCAAAAATGGAGCCGAGGCTGAATTAGAGTCACTGGATGATCTGAAGGCAGAACTGGAGAGGAGAGAAAAGGTCCTGAGAGCTACTCAGGAGGAGAGGGACACCCTGATGTCTGAACTGGAGGAACTAGACCGACAAAACCAGGAAGCGACACAGGTCTGCCTGACTTTGGTGGTTTATTTATTTATTGTTTACCTAGTTTATTT
Organism: Paratilapia polleni; assembly: GCA_015106735.1. Lineage (NCBI taxonomy): Eukaryota > Metazoa > Chordata > Actinopteri > Cichliformes > Cichlidae > Paratilapia > Paratilapia polleni. The sequence goes on from VUQI01061699.1 coordinate 10,295, forward strand.
TATTTCAGCATCTGATTTAGAGAGTTTGATCTCAACACAATCTCCCATTTCAGCATGTCACATTATCAAGTTCTTATCATATTTCAACCTTTAATACATAAAAAAAAAGTGTTTTAAAAAATATACAGTAAACATTTCAGGCTTTCCCTCAACAATTATGTGCAGTTTACATAGTTCACCCTGCCAGTACATCTTGCCCAGTACCAACTGTGAAAATTTTAACACCAAGCAAAAAACATAAAGGTTTGGAAAAGAGAAAATGCATAGCAACTTCCCACAACAAAGCACAACAATAGGAAAAATGTTAACACTTTTGTTTTTCTACTTTAGCATATGATCTCTGTGAAAGAGCAGCTCTCTGGACAGCTAAAAGAGGCCGGGGCAGAGCTGATAAGAATGACTGCAGAGCTGAACAGATCCAGTGACCAGAAAAGGGCACTTGAGCAAGAGCTGGAGACCCAAAAAGAGAAAATGAGCCAGAGTGCTTTCACCCTTAATGAACTGCATATGGGGAAACAGCAGTTGGAACGAACAGTGAAGGAGCTAAAAGACAAACTGGGACATGCACAGGAGCAGAGCCGGGACGCACGCAGAGAGGTCACCGAGCTGAAGAAGACCCTGCAGGACAAAGAGGAGCAGTTATCTGCTGCTAAAGCAAAGCTGAATGACGGCGGAGAGAGAGGAAATGAAGCACAGGGAGCTAAGGAGGCTCTAGCAGGGAAGGAGAGAGAGTTGTCAGACCTCAGGAGAGAATTGGATGAGATTAGGAGCTCTCATGAGAAGGTGATGTCTGAAGACTATGAGTTGAGGATTGAGAACAGGAGTTTAAAGGCGGAGAATGAGCAGACGTTGGGTAAAGTGGAAGAACTAACTAAGCAGCTGAAGGAAAGGCAGGTTGCCTTGAACAGGATTGTGAGGGAGAAGGATACTCGTATTGAAGCTTTAAAACTGGAGAAAAATCAGCTTGAAGGTGAACTGACACAGGCTGAGAACACACGAAAAGAACAAGTAAAACAGTACCAGCAGACCATCGAGGAGTTAACTCGAGCTCGATCCATGGATGCCTCGGCTTTACAGACTGAGCATGAACGTGCCATCAAACTAAACCAGGAGAAAGACCTGGAGATCGCTCAGCTGAAGAGAGATATGGAGCAGGTGGCATCTGACCACAGAGACACCAATGAGATGCTTTCGATCACAGTTGCAGGGCAGAAGCAGCTGACGGATTTGCTGCAAGAGAAGGATGTCTTTATGGAGACTTTAAAACAAAATGCTGCAGATTTACAGACGGAGCTGGACAATAAGACTTCACTTTTCACCAAGGAAGTTGAAACTCTCAAACAGGCGCTAGATGAAAAGGATAAACAGCTGGGCGGTATGAAGGAGGAGAACAGCCATCTGAAAGAGGAGATTGATCGCCTCAGGGATCAGCAGAGCAGACCTCAACCTCTGGCTGAGCCCAGGACTCTGGACATCATTACAGAGCTGGAGACAGAGATCACCCAGCTCAAGTCCTCTCGGAATGGCCTGGAGGAGGAGGTTCAGACTCTGAGGAGAACCATTGAGGAACAGGAAGCTTCTCTCCTTCTGTCTCAGCAGTCTCTGCAGGCTCAGCAGACTGAGCTTGAACAGGCCCATGCTCGCCATCAGCAGACCACCCTAAACTATGACAGACTCATCCATGCCAGAGATGAAGAGATAAGTCGCCTCCAGCAAATGGCAGATCAGCTCAGTGATAGTCAGGGCCGAGCCAACTCTCCTCCTGTGCAGGGACAAGTCATCTTGCAGGAGGACAAGACCCAGACTCTAAATCAGGAGAATGGCAACGAGAAACACGACTTGTCTAAGGTAGATATAGAAAGACTGGTGAGGGGCATCAAGGAGAAAGAGACTGAGATCAGCCAGCTGAATGAGAAGAACCTCTCATTGACCAGGCAGCTGGATCAGCTGGTGGTTTCTCGTGACGAAGTGGGAAAACTCTCCCAGATGATCATGCAGAAGGATCTGGAAATTCAGGCGCTTCATGCCAGAGTCTCCATGGGAGGAGGACTCAACCAGGATGTCATGTTCTTACAGCAGCAGCTACAGGCATACGCTGTGGAGAGAGAGCAAGTGCTTGCTGTGCTGAACGAGAAGACCAGAGAGAACAGCCAGCTTCGCTCTGACTATCACCGCCTTATGGATATCATGGCAGGTAAGGAAGCAGCCCTGTTGAAGCTTCAGCAGGAAAATCAACGTCTCTCCAATATGAGTGATCCCTCAGGAAGCCAGGAGATGTTCAAGGAGACCATCCAGAACCTGTCTCGAATTATTAGGGAGAAGGACATAGAGATTGATGCCTTGACCCAGAAGTGCCAAACGCTGGTGACTGTCCTGCAGTCCTCAGGAGGAGAGCCTGGTGCTGGCTCTGGAGGGGTCAGCAGCAACCAGTTTGAAGAGCTACTGCAGGAGAGGGACACACTGAAGCAACAGGTGAAGAAGATGGAGGAGTGGAAGCAACAGGTCATTACAACAGTCAAGAACATGCAGCACGAGTCAGCTCAGCTGCACGAGGAGCTGATCAAACTACAAAGTCAGGTTTCTGCTGACAGTGACTGTAGCTCAAAGCTATCAGTGGACTACGCTCGACTGATCCAAAGTTACGAGCAGAAGGAGAGTAGGTTGGGAAGTCTGAGTCTGGAACTTGCACAGGTCCAACAGACCATTACCCAGCTCAGCACCACCAAGGATGTCCTGCTGGGTAAACTGGACAGCGTTGCACAGACTCCTGAAGTCGTAGCCACTCAGTCCAGTGGTTCCTCTCTCACTGCTGATGCTCCAAGCCACCAGACAGATTCAGATGAGAAGCTGCAGCAAGAAGTTGTTCGACTAAAAGCGCAGTTGGCTGAGAAGGAAAACATGATCAGGACTCTTCAAGAAAACAACCACCGGCTCTCCAACTCAGCATCTGCCTCAGAAAACGAGCAGAGAAGTCAGGCAGAGGAGGCTCGGCAGGTCAGAGAGAGACTGGAGGCCTTGCAGAGGTCTGTGAGGGAGAAAGACTTACTCATCAAAAGCAAAGGAGACCAACTAGCTCAAGTGAGTGAGGCACTACGTAACCGTGAGAATGACAATGAGGTGCTGAAGCAGGCGGTGACCAACCTCAAAGAACGTGCTCTCATTCTTGAAATGGATGTGAGGAAGCTAAAGGAGGAGAACGAACTGGTAGCTGCACGCTCTCGAGAGAAAGAGTCCGAATTTAGAGCGCTGCAGGAAACCAACATGCAGGTTTCCCTCCTGCTGAGAGAGAAGGAGTTTGAACTGAGTGCAGTGAGTGAGAAGGCTGCCACTGTGGAGAAGATGCTCAAGGACAAAGAGCAGGTCAGTTGCTTTTTGTTTCCTGTTACTGTAGAGCAAAAATATAATACTTTCAGTAGAGAGAATCTCCACTAGATGTCTTCTGAATTAGTTTTAAACCATTTCAGGTGTTTTTGCGGTTTTTTTGTTTGGTTTTTTTTTTTAATTTGTGGTTGGATTTATTCCGATGCCTGTTAATCAAGAAGATCCATCCATCAATGTCATTTTAGACAGGAAGCCGTGTTTTTGTCATTTATTCTTTAAACATTTACACTGTTTAATGGTCGTAGGGTAAATCTGGTGAGCTGAATCAGCTCCTGAATGAAATGAAGTCCATGCAGGACAAAGCTGTGACGTTTCAGCAGGAGAGGGATCAGGTGATGATGGCGCTCAAGCAGAAGCAAATGGAGACCACGGCATTACAGACTGAGGTAAGAGGACAGTATATTCACCACAGGTTTAAAGAGGATGCAGCCCTTCAGTTATTAAGTTGAATTCTAGTGCACTATCATACAAACAGTACTGTTTTCATTCATTCATTACTCAGATTGTCTACATAATGTTCTGGAGAAATATGAGAATTTAATTTCCAGATTTATGTTTTCCAAAAGGCCAAGGAGTTTCTCTGCTTCATCATGTTGCCCAACAATTGTACTGTTGTTATATTCCCTAAAACTGTATAATAAAGCGAACACATTCCAGTTTGTTGATAATAAGACGTGACTGCTTCAAGTTAAGTGGCATTCTGATAGATCTATGTAAGTGACTGCGTTTTTGTTTACAGCTGCAACATATGAGGGATAAAGAGCGACGCTTGAACTTAGAGCTGGAAAGGTTGCGTCATCACCTGTTAGAGATTGAAGATTCATACACAAGAGAAGCCCTCGCTGCAGAGGACAGAGAGATGGAACTGCGCAGGAAGGTGGCTCTGCTGGACGAGAAACTGGCCACATCCTCAAGTGCTGTGGAGAATGCCAGGTTAGCATAAAACTGCTGAGAGTGTATTGAAAGAAGGTTGGAATAGAGAGTTAAGGATTAATAGCATCCTCAGGAACATCTCTATACTTTCTGTAATTTGTTTAGATGTTTTACTTAAGTATATGCACGCCAAATTACTTAAGTAATAATGGAATTGTTTTAAATCATAGCATGGTGGCTCATTGGCATGCAGTAAAAATAACACATCTACACTCGGCTTTCTTTACACTTGGCTTATCATACTACATAACACTGGTAAGATCAAATATTTCCCCTTAAACAAAAATGCTGCTTGACCCACTAGTTTACAATCTTTTCATAAATGTCAAAGCGAGTGTTACTCAGATCTTTTTTTTCTCGCTGTTTGGTTTGGATTCCTTGTTCTTGTTTTAATGAACCTTTTGGGGGAAAAAAAGTGATTTTACATTAGTGACTTGGTACTAAATTGGTTTAGGTCATACCTGTTAACTACATTTTACTTTGCTGTGATGAAAGGAGCCCGCTTTTTCGTGCCCCAGCCTCTTATTGGGTCCCTCAGTGTTGTATCTTTGGTCCCCTGTTAGTTTCCACTGTTTCACAGACAACACTCACCAGATACTTTAATTAGGTACACCTTGCTATTACCAGGCTGGACCCCCTTTTTCCTTCAGAACTGCATAAATTCTTTGTGGCATAGATTTAATAAGGTGCTGGAAACATTCCTCAGAGATTTTGGTCCATGTTGACATGATAGCATCACACAGTTGCTGCAGATTTGTCAGCCGCACATCCACGATAGGGATCTGCGTTCCACCACAATCCAAAGGTGCTCTATTGGATTGAGGTCTGATGACTGTGGAGGCCAGTTGAGTACAGTGAAGTCATTGTCATGTTCATAAACCAGTTGTATTTGGTCAGTGCTTTGTGACATGGCGCATTATCCTGCTTGAAGCAGCCATCAGAAGATGGGTACACTGTGGTCATAAAAAGATGGACCTAGTCAGCAACAATACTCAGGTAGGCTGTGGTGTTTAAGCGGTGCTCAGTTGGTACTAAAGCCGCGTAAACACTGGAAGCGATGTGATGGCAGGAGACCATAGAAAGTGAATGATATTTGGCGACTTCAAGTGACTACAGGGGAAAAAACTGCTGGCGATGCGAAGTGGGTGGAACCCGTGATAAACTTTCAGGCAAGCGACTGAAGAGATTAGCAATGAGAGTGAAGAATACCGTTGATTGACATATGACCTGGTAGTAAATACATTAGTGGGTCACCTAGGCAACTGGACCCTGGAATGTCTATAAGCGACCACCTGGCAGCTTCAAAGCGATGAGCGACGAACAAATCGCTTCCAGTGTGTACGCAGCTTAAGGGGCCCAAAGTGTGCCAAGAAAACATCCCCACGCTATTACACCACCAGCAGCCTGAACCACTGATACAAGGCACGATGGATCCATACTTCCATGTTCTGACCCTACCTTCCGAATGTCACAGCAGAAATTGAGACACATCACACCAAGCAATGTTTTTCCAATCTTCGGTTGTCCAATTTTGGTGAGCCTGTGCAAATTGTAGCCTCAATTTCTTGTTCTTAGCTGACAGGAGTGGCACCTGGTGAGGTCTTTTGCTGCTGTAGCCCATCTGCTTCACTTGGGCTTTCACTTGTGTTGTGCGTACTCTTCTGCATACCTTGGTTGTAATGAAAGGTTATTTGCCTTACTGTTACCGTTCTATCAACTTAAAACAGTCTGGCCATTCTCCTCTGACCTCTGGCATCAACAAGGCATTTTCACCCAGAGAACTGCCGCTCACTGGATATTTTCTCTCTTTTTCGGACCATTCTCTGTAAACCCTAGAGATGGTTGTGTGGGAAAATCTCAGTAGATCAGGAGTTTCTGAAATACTCAGACCACCCATCTGGCACCAACAACCATGTAATGTTCAAAGTCACTTGTTTTGAAATTCAGCAGGTCGTCTCGACCGTCTCTACATGCCTAAATGCAGTGAATTGCTGCCAGATATTTGCATTAACGAGCAGTGAACAGGTGTAACTAACTAAGTGGCCGGTGAGTGTATATCCTTACTGATAATGTTGATGTGTGTCTAATGTCAGGTGCTGGATGTTCAAATTATTCCTCTAGTTCAATAATTTTCTTGTTCAACTTGTGTTCAACTAATTGCTTACTGTTTATATAACTATGACTTTAAGTTGTATCCAGCATTGTTAAGGTCTAACTTAATTTAAATTTAAATTAATTTTGATGTCATTCCTTTTGTGTTTCTTCTTGCCTGTCCTCTCTCTTTCAGCCAACAGGCCAGCATGCAGGTGGAGTCTCTGCAGGAGCAGTTAATTGGGGTGGTGAAGCAGAGGGATGATGCGCTGGCCCAGCTCAGAACCTCTCAGGAACAAGTCAACCAGTATGCAATATCGCTGTCCAACCTGCAGATGGTGCTAGAGCAATTCCAGCAAGGCAAGTTGGCAGGCTTCAAAGTGATCTTTGCATGTTTAGTGCAGACTCCAGCAAGCTAATTGTATATCTGTTATGTTGGAGAATTTTGAACTATGTTTTACAGCTAGCACATTGCAGTGGTGTGCCTGGCAGTGATGTTTGCTATAACTTGTAATAATACTTTTATTGTCACTTTCCCAACAGAAGAAAAAGCCATGTACTCAGCAGAACTTGAGAAGCACAAGAAGGAGAAAGAGGAGTGGAAAAGAAAAGCTCTGAAACTGGAGGACCAAGCATCTGCTCTCCAGGTAAACCGGCAATCAATAACTTATCAGAGAATCTATCTAATTATACCAGTTATTAGCCATCAATAACAAGATTAAAAAAAAAGTTGGCAGATATCAGATTTTTGGGTAATTTTGTTTAATTTCTCCAAATTTCTTGATGACAGCGGACATCACAGTTGAATAAAACTCAGTATAGACAAATGTTATTAAATGCTGCTCCCTCTGTCAGGTGAACCTGGATGAAGCCAGCGCTGCTCTAGATTCAGCATCTCGTCTCACAGATCAGCTCGATCTCAAAGAGGAGCAAATTGAAGAGCTGAAAAAACAAGGTGAAGTGCAGCTAAGTGTTTTCACCTACCAACTTCTACATGTCTTTTTTTCCCCTTTACATTCTCCACTGTAAATGCTGTATGTATGGTCTCTTTATCAGACTGAACTTTGTATATAGCTCAGCTTTCCAGTTTTACTGAAAAATAAAGGTATCCTCATGAGGTTGTTATACAATAAATGTCTCTTAAAGTCGTTTTTGTTGGCTTGGTTTAAAGATCACAGTGCTGCTCTGCAACATTTTATAGATCTTATGGAAGGCATCTGCCAGACAGCCTTTGGAAAAAGGCTGATCTCTCTTTCACAGGCCAAGTAAAGGACCAAATAAGTGAAGCTGTAATCCCCTCCCCTCCTAAGTGGGAATCCATTATTTGTGTCACATTCAGCAGCAGATTTCACTCTTATCGGATATGACCATTACATCACGGCAAATTCTCAGACAGTTTTTTTTTTTTTTTTTTCTTTTTCAGTGCTCTCTGGCTATTCAGACTTTGTCCAGACCCGATATGAGGCTTTGTTTTCTTTACAAATTGGAAAATTTACATTATATCTGTTAATTGTTGATTCGCTGTGAGAATGTGCTGAACAACTGTCACACTGGTGGCAGACTAACTTTGGTAGGCCTGTGCAGCATTGCTGTAGTTTGTGCCTGTCATTTGAACTATAGATCAACATCTGAGATTCAGAAAAGTAAACACCCAGCAATCTTCGTAAACCCAGATCATTTTGCAACACTTACAGCTGTTCTGAAAGTTTTTTCTGAAAAAAAGAAGAAAGAAGAAAGAAAAATGATTCCGTTTTTTCTTTTTTCTTTTTTTTTTTTTTTTTAAGCGTC
>VUQI01061700.1:20535-36400 GCA_015106735.1 Paratilapia polleni
AATAATACGCCTACCTCTTTGAAAATGTTCTTGACCTGGTGTTTTTCTTAACCAAGAAAATAATTCTGTAAATATCCACTTTAGCTGTCTCCCATGGTCTTCCAGGCCTTTTGGTGTTCCTGAGCTGGCCAGTGCATTCATGCTTTTTAACAGTGTAGCAGATTGTTGATATGGCCTCTTCTCAAGTTTTTGCTATCTCTCTGATAGGTTTGTTTGGGATTTTCAGCCTAATGGTGGCCTCCTTCACGTGCAGTAACATCTCTCTGGGCCTCATATTGAGAGTTCCAGTGAAAAGCTACCAAATGCACTTGCTCAGCACTTCAAATCAACTCCAGATATTTTATCTGCTTAATTTGTTATGGAATAACAAAGGAACAGGTCTCACCTGGCCATAAAACTGCTTGCTAGTCAGTTGTCCAATTACTTTTGAGACTCTGACTCTTGAGACTATGTATAAAAATGGCTGTAATTCCTAAACAGTTAATGCAAAGCTTTTGTTAAACCTCTTGAACAAAAGCTGTAAGTCTGCATTTCAGTGACATATTGGTTGTTTGATTTAAAATCTTTTGTGGTGGTGTACAGAGGCAACATTACAAAATTATTGTCCAAAATCATATGAAATATCTATGTCAAATTTAATAACTCACAAGCACAAGGTGCATAAAAAGGTGGTGTTGTTTTCTTGCTCTTTTGCAAATGCAGTTACAGAGGAAATTGATTATGTGCACCTGTGCCTAATCCCTAATCAGACATCAGTGTGTGTATATGTAGTTCTGTGTTCCTTTTTGTTCTTGTTGAGTCATCTGCTTAAGTTCTGTTTTGTGCAGCCCTGTTTGTCCCTGTGTTTTTGGATTTTGTTACCAATTGGACTGTGAGTGGTGCATTTTTGTACTGCTATTAAAGCTTGAATGGGAGAAGCAGAAAATTTTTTCTGAAGATTTTCTCTCTAACCTGCTGCTGAACCCACAATTTTCATGCTACAGGCATAATTTTATCACCAAATCAAAGGAAAATTATAATTCTTTCAAATGATGTCTTCCTCAAAGCCAACAGACTTAAAACTATTTGATCTGTAAGCATATGAGTGATTGGAGTGCCATCTAACTGTCCCATAGAGAGCAATTATAATTTGATTATTTTTGGAGAAAATAATTGCTCCTGTGACCACATTTTTAACCCTAGGAACAGAAAAAACACATTTTGTAGTGCAACTTCTTGAGGCACTCATAGTTTTTTTTTTTTAAAAGCAGGTACATATGAGTTATGGTTGGATTTTATAAGCCATTTCGAAAGACGAGTGCCGAGCCTATTTCAGATAAATTGTGCCTGGTAGTTACTCACAAGTGGAAGCAATTGACAGCTGATGACCTATGATTCAGTTGAAATTTATCACTCTAAATGGTGGATTTGAATCTTCTTTCTCTGGGTCAAAAATTGCAGATGATTTTTTCTGCCAAGGCCTTTCTTATTTTCACAAGACATTTCTAGTCGTACATGTATTAATAAGGTTCCAAAGGCTCTTAAACATTGTTGCAGACCTATCACCCACATAAATTTTTAATATTTGAAATGCTGTTTTTGAACTATATTCATTGATGTATAGAGGGTAATGATTTGAAAACCATTGCATTTTGCTTTTATTTACATTTTACACATCCTGTCAACGTTTCGGAAAGAGGGTAGGTGGTTTCTTTTTTTGTTGGTTTCAAGCCAAACTGTAACCTAAACACATATAACTTAAGATTTTATAAATCCAGTATGATACAAATAAATGGTACTCTGCTTCTGGATTTTATTTCATTTTTCCCTTCTGTTCCATTCTCAAAGGTGCTGAAAAAAAAAAGTTATTTTTTCTCGGTTACGCACTGGTAACCGAGACCAGTCCCTAACTAACCAGGAATGTTAGGCAGGCTCTCACAGCTGTAAGAAAAGAGTTTGTGCATCTGTCCTGGGAAGAAACACAGTGGAGGGGCCAAGAGTCATCACCAGGTAAAGTAATAAAGTACAAGCGAGAACAATAGGGGTGCTGGGGCTTTCTTGACCTGGTCAGGGGCGTAGTCCAGGTGATATCAAGGTACAGTTACAGGAAGTGATTGAAGGAGAGGTGGGACTGTTTATGCAATGACTTCTGTTTCCCAGTAAAAATTTAGTTTAAACCACACACAAATGCACATCTTTAATACTATGTTGACCTTACATTGAATAGTTTTGGAAAAAGGAGCCCATGGTTGCCCACTAATAGTGGACCCCTGCTTGACAGTAAGATGGTTTTCTTGTATCTAATTTATTTTCAGCTTTTAGATTCTTTTGTTGAATCTAGTGTGTGTGTTTGTACTTATTAATGTCGTGGTAACCTAAATCTGTGTACACAGTCACAATGTGTGGACAAATAAGTTAATTATTACATTTTAAGGTGAAGACATATTTTAGTATTAGAGTGAGATTAGATATATCTTAAGGTTGAGGTAAGGGTTAGACAAGTAGTAGGTATGGTTAAGGTTAGATTAGTTCTATAGGAAATTAACAGAAGTCAGTGTAATGTTCTGAACATCTTTGTGTGTGCACAGCAAGTGAATTTGCAGTGATTCGTGCAGTGTATGTGAATGGACACTGAATATATAAGCATTATGGTGGGCTGTGCACTTCCTCCTGGTTGTAGCTTTAGTGTGAGAGCATCAGGCAGTATGGCCTCACTGCAATGGATGGTGGCTGTCTGCTTTTTACTGGCCTCAGGTACCGTACACTCTTTTTAATTTATTATTTTCATTTCAACTTGCCAAATGACATAACAATGTATTACTGTTGCAGGTTCTGGGACAATTGAATCAGTGACAAGTGAAATTCAGAAATGTAAGTATGCAGCCCTTATGTCTGATGTTGGTTCTTGATCAGTTTTTCATTTTTTGATATTGATATAATTATTAAACATTTGATTGATTTATTAGAGAAATATAGTACTGAAAATCATACTGTACTACAAATTAAAATGATTTTGTTTTTGTTGTGCAGGCTGATTGAAGGGTTAATAATTCAAAAGTAATTAAAAGAGTTTAGATTTTGTTCTGACATTCTGACTTAATGAATAAATTAATACTATTGTTAATTACAACAACGGAAAGAACTACAAAAGCAGATAATATTTTTAAAACTATAAGCCCTACACAATAAATGATGTAACTAATTTATTGTTTTATTACTAAATTAATTTGAAGTCCACTCTGAAGAAGACTCATCAAACTGACCTTTATTGTGATCAGACACTTGCAGGACATTTGGCAGTGGGATCGTCCAGCCATTCAAAGATTCAGCTTTTTATGTGCGGTCCAATTGCCCGTTCACGCTCACCCACTTCACCCACAACCATGTTGAATGTGACATCACCATACGTCGAGGGGACAGTGGGCTGCTAGTCCAAGTGGAGGTCATCATCAACAAAGTCAGGACTGTTCTGAAAAATGGAAGCATCCTGGTGGACGAGAAAAGGTTTGGTCCAAAATCCACTTCGATAGTTTTTCATTAAGATAAAAAATAGCTACAGAGAGTGTCATGGTCCCTGGGTCTTGAGTTTTTCAGAATGAAAATGAAAATTCTTTTGTATATAGGTTGTTACTGTTTATATTCTTCACCTCCCCAGGGATCCTTGTATATAGTTACTTGTATCTTGGAGTTTTTCTGATGGTTTATTTTCTAGTCTTGTTAGTTAAGTGTTCTTTTGTTAGTTTGAGCTACTGGTGTGGTTAAACTTATTCTTTAGTTTGTTCCCTTTGTGTTTCCATTCTGTTCCTCTGCCTCTGTCCTCCTTGTGTCTTGTGTCTAGTTGTCTTACTTCCTGTTTTATTCTGGTAGCGGTTGTTCTCTGTGTCATGTTTTTAGTTTAACGTCCCCTGTCTCATTAGATAATTATCTCCAGCTGTGTCCCCACCTGTTACCTCTCCCCCTCATTATCTCGTGTTTATATATTGTCACAGTTCTCCTCTGTCCTTTGACATGTCGTCCCTCATTGCTGTGTGTTTCCTGAGGTTTCTGGTATTTGGATTCCCTTGTTCTGCTCTGTGGCTGTTTCTTTTGAGCTGGCAGCATTAAAGCTGTTTGTTTTTGTTTTTTTTAAGTTAACTCCTGTTTCCCCGAGTCCTGCATTTGGGTCCACCTTTGCCTAGTACACAGCCGTTCCTTGACAGAAAGCCAAAAGAGATGGATGCCTAGTTTACTTAAATATGACCTAAGTCTATGTATTTTTTCACTCCCCACCTGTTGCCGCATGGCACAGAATGCAGTGTTGCAAACTGGTATTTTCATGCATGCACTGAGGTTATTTTCTTGACTTTGCTTAAGTGGTATCATAGCAGTTTACTGTGTCTCCTAGAAGGGGGAGAGCTTTGGTAGGGGATGCCCATCCAGTGGCATTTGACAATCTTCGTACGCCACTGGATGGGCATACGAAGATTGCATTGAGTGATTCTTGCACGGACTGCCTCAATTTGCTGACAGCAGGTCAAATCCTCAGTACAACTTTGTTCTGTAGTATTTTACTATTGTAAAATGAAAAATAGCTGCTAAGACACTAATTAGACTCTTTACTGTTACCTTGTGAAAATCCATACTGAGTTGACACACACACACACACACACACACACACACACACACACACACACCAAACTAATTAGACTCTTTAACAGTAAAGAGTCTAATTAGTCTCTTAGCAACTATTTTTCATTAGTAACTAGCCATTTACCATTCATTCATTAGCCAGTTACCAAAAGTGATGGTAACCAAGGGAATGTGAGCATCTCATACAAGTAATACATATACTGGCCCCTAATTTTATGTCTCACATAATAATTACACAATTATAACTGACAAACACACCATATTATAATATTATGTAGACCAGAATGATCTCTGAAATGATCTAGCAGTCTGTAGTTTGAGTAAAGTCAAACAAAATAAAGCCAGTTAAAGTTTGAACTGTCAAAGATCCTGCATAGAAAAGAAAGGACATTTGGCTTTAATTTATGGCATTAAAATAAATAAAAACAAACAAAAAATAAACAACAACAACAAAAAAACCTGAATATAATAGGTGTCCGTCATAGTGATTATTATCAGTATTATCAACACTTGATTTCTCCCTGGACTAGTTGTATTATAACTTTTTCAGTAATAGTAGTTTGCTATGTTATGCTTTTTCAGTTGACAATCTGGACGAGTTAAATGAGAACACACTGAGAATGGGAATATCTATGATAATCCAATTCAGTAATTATTGGTTTGTATTGTTAAGGCACCCTCACATATTTCTGTGTATTTATTTCTTTACAGTGTTTCCCTTCCGTATGATCACACCTACCAGCATATTTTTCAGTATGGCATCTACAGTAAACTGAGGAGCTCATTGCTTCCTCTCTCTATCACCTGGCACAGTGTACCAGGAGGAATAGACACTCTTTGGGTGAGAGCGCTCATATGGTGCAGGAAAGCTTAAACACAGACACACATATGCATGCACTATAAATCACTAAGTACAGCTACTAAAGTTGCTATATGATCTGCTGTTAAGGTTGAGCTGGAGAAGGAGCTCAGCACTGACATGACTGGACTGTGTGGAAAGTACAATGTGACAGGTATGACAGCCAAATGACAAATAGATATCATGTAAATACTAGTAAAAGTTGTATTAGAATTTCATGTGCATTATTTATAGAAAGTCACATTTTATAGGAATATATTAGTTTGTCTTTGCAAATGTTGACATGTGTTTACATATACTTTGCTCAAAGAATGCACCCTTTTATGAAATTAGGCAATGAGCAGCAACTGATCAGAGAGAGCATGCTTACCGACGACACGTGTCAAACCAGAGATCCTGTCTCTGCTCCTTATCCAGTAAGTTCTGGTGGTTTACATGAACTTTCTCTGTTTTTGTTTGTTTGCTTTTTACACTGAACTTGAAAAATACACAAAATGTAAAATAACACATCGTGACTGGTTGGTTATATAGTAGTTATAAATTTGAATTATTGAGCCTTACGTGTGATTCACATATTTGAGAGTCAATCCTTCTACTGTATTTACATGTTTAACATAGAATTTAAGTAAGTGTTTTTGAATCTATCAGGTATGTGAACAAATCTTTTCCCACACTTTGGGGTGTCTGCAATCAAGTTGGCTTCATTACCTTCAACTCTGTCACAAGAACATTTACAGCTATGAAAACAACACACACATCGGCTGTGCTTTCTTCAAAGTGATTGCACTGCAATGTGGAAAACACAGTTATGTCTGGGACAAATGGAGATCTGTAACCCAATGTGGTAAGTGATCGTTTATTAAAATTTGAAGGTACATTCAAATGGCATATCCTGTACTTCCCATCATTTGATGTGACTGTCCCTTTTCTGTGGGTGAATGTAGCTAAACCGACCTGTACAGGGGACCTGGTTTATGAAGATGAGGGTGCTGCGTTTGTTCCAAGCTGCTCCAACCCAAACCCCCAATTTTCCAATCAGGACATCACCAGTTCCTGTGTCTGCCCAGAGGGTGAGCACTGACAGATTTCCACAAGGTATAAATCAGTTATGTGGCTATTTTAGCTACATTTTAAGGCTTTACTGAACGTGTGTGTAGGCAAGGTGCTTAATGATCACTCGGATGGCTTTCACTGCGTGAATGTGGCAAGCTGCCCTTGTGTGCTCACTGGCAGGACCTATTTAACTGGACAAATACGTAGCACCAAGTGTCAGTCATGGTAAGTAGATAGAAAAAAGACATATTTTATGAGTCATAAATTTAAACTATTTAAACATCTTCCTCAAATCTGTCCCCAGTTTGTGTGAGGGTGGGAAGTGGCGTTGCTCTGAAAACTTCTGCTCAACAAAATGTCTAATTGAAGGGCAGTTTGTGACAACATTTGATGGCAAACAATACACTGTCCCTGGTAAATGTACATACTTAGCATTACAGGTAATTTGTCCTTCTGCCCTTTTATTTATCATGAATGTATGCTCCCATGTTGCCTGTTGGTGGTAATAACTGCTGTGTAATTTGTTTATGGCCACATGCAGGGTTTCAACTGGACGGTAATAATTACATTTTCTGAAATGGATGCTTCAATACAAGCAGTGGTTCTGCAGCATTTCCAGGTTCCAGTTTTTGAGCACTGACTTCAAAACCATTTGACATCTAAATGACAAACAAGATGAGTACCCTTGAATAATAAAACCCTTCTTTTTGGATTTTCAGGAAAAGTATACATTCACAAATAACATGGTTACATTTGGAGACCAAGAAATTATTGAATTTCATCAGTCTGGTAAGTGGAGGTAAATGGTGGGGTAGCTTTGTAATGTACTCATTTACCAAAGCTCTCACCTATTACCTTTTAGATCATGCCCAGGTTTTCTGGCAGTCCTCCATGTACGTTCAAGTTGAGACATCCTCTGATATTAAGATCCAAGTCCAGATGTCTCCAGAAATCCAGCTGTTTATCTCTGCTCCAAGAAAACACAAGGGCATCATGTCAGGTTAAAAAAAAAAAATACATTAAAAGCTTCATTAGTGGAATGATCCAGTTCTAATAGTCAGTCTGTTGTTCAGGTCTTTGTGGCAACAGCAACGGTGACAGCACAGACGAATTCACCAGCAGCAGCGGGATCATCGAGAACTCAGCTGAACCTTTTGCGCTGTCCTGGAGTGTGGGCGCTTGTGTAGTGAACATACCCAACACCTGCATCAACACTCACAATGGTACCAGTTAATGATATAAATGTGACTAAAACCAAAGAGAAATGCATAAATGAAAATGCTGCAGTGTAAAGTTGGGATTATAGTGGAATTCACTTTGACATTTGGTGTTCCTACTGATCATTATTATTGTATGAGTTATAAGGTGGCATAAATTTTTATTAGTAGTATGCTGCATGCTTCCCTGTGATGTAGTAAAAAACCTTCCATGCAAGATATTTTCACAAAAATGTTTTGAACAAATCGTCTTGTTTTTTTAAATCTTATTTTGTAGAAATATTTGCTGATGAAAAGTGCTCTGTGCTAACCAAGCCAACTGGGATATTTGCGAAGTGCCATGACCATTTGCCCCCTGATCAATACCACACAGTAAGGAGACATTACAAGTAATAAACAAGTTTTCAAAAGTTAACAAGTTACATGTATAAAGATCAAACATATTTTTATTCACAGGCTTGTATTCAAAGAACTTGCAACTGTGGCAGCAATGTGGAGATGTGCTTATGCATTGCATTAGCCAGCTATGCCAAAGCTTGTGCCAATCTGGGGGTTTTAGTTGGTGAATGGAGGGAAGCTACCAACTGCAGTAAGCTCAGCTTTTGAACATATACCACAGGAATGTTTAATGCACTTATTCCATCAGTACCCCCCAAGACTTTGTTTTAGACTTTTTTGGAAAAGAGACAATGTTAAAATTGTTAAAAAATAACTAGTCAAATAAATTAATTCTGCTACTGGCAATTATGTTTTTCTCTGCTCATCACAATGTTGTGTCACAGCTCTGGTATGTCCAAAGAACCAAGAGTTCTCCTACAGCATCCTGGCTTGCAACCGTACATGCCTCTCCCTATCTGGCCCTGGTCCTCACTGTGGAGTGGATGATTCTCCTGTGGAGGGCTGTGGCTGCCCAGAAGGAACATACCTGAACCAGGAAAACACCTGCACCCCAAAGGCAGAGTGTGTATGTCATCAGCACGGTGGTGTAACTCCACCAGGGCCTGTTGTTATTGCTGGACAGCAGTGGTGAGCTGATCCTTTAATTAACCACTATTTAAAGCCATTTAAAAATGCTACAGTATCATTTATCAACATTTTACTTTACAAAATATTTTCCTATTGCAGCCTCTGTGAACATGGAAAACTGATCTGTTCTAAGGATTGTGGTAAGTCCACATTTTTCTATAATAAAAGTAAATCAATTATAAACACTGTTTCAACCTTATTCATTTATTTTGGAGAATGTAGCTTGTGCTCCAGTTAAACCATCCTGCAGTAAACATAGATATTTCTGGCATTTAGTTTACTGTCACTGATGTGAATATAGGAGTAGCTGTTGGTGTAATGCAGTTTGATTCCATAACACAAAGCGCATCATCCAAAATGACTGAATCAAAACATTTTTAAAACTCTAAATCGATACTAAAACTTTCCAGGCTATTGTATTAGCCTGCAGTCATTATAGCTACGCCTACCCAATGAACGGAAAAATGAGTGTATAATTAGCACATTATTATGTTTTGTGTCTTAAATGATTTCATCAGGCTGCAGAAATGGGAAGGTTTGTGTGCACTGCTCAGAGAACACAGTTAAGACGGCTCAGAAAACTTGTGACAGTCTCAGCAGACCACTGGTAGGTCAAAAGATGATGAAAAAGTTTATGAATGGCTTGCTGTTATTCTTTCCTTAATAAAATTGACTCATTCTTTATTTGACTTGAAAACAGAAGCTAAATAACTAGTTGCCAAACCTGTCACATGCATAATATAGGCTTATTATGGCACAGAAATTTTTTTTGATGACACACTCCAGAGCTGCGGCTACTAAATGTGTCTTTACTTTTGCACAGTCAGCTGAATTTAATCGCTCTAATACAACTTTGTCCCTAACTGGTTTTGATTAGTCCTTTTTTTGGTTTCACTTCTAGTTTGCCAACATGGCCTGTAAAAATGGCTGCTACTGCCCGCATGATCAGTATGAGGATCACCATGGGAACTGTGTTTCTAGGGACATCTGCACCTGTGTGTACAGTGGCAAAATCTTCAGTGCAGGACAGCATGTCAAAACCAACTGTAAAAAATGGTAACACACTGCCACTTCACTTGTTCATTCATAATGTTTTGTTGTTCCATAGACCGTCATAGTTGCATGTCTTGATCTTACAGTATCTGTGGTGAGGGCCAGTGGCACTGCAAAGATGAGCCATGTGCCGGGACGTGTCAAGTTTATGGAAACGGACACTACCAGACCTTTGACTCTAAATGGTATCGCTTTAGTGGACACTGTCAGTACACACTTGTAGAGGTGAGATCCAATTAAAAAAAAAAAAAAGAGTGATGTAAAAGTATGACAGAATGCAGAAAACATGGATGTATTTCCATGTATTTTATCAGTTCTCATTAATTGTGTTTTTAAATATCAAAATATTATATTTTTATTTTTAAAGATGCAGCTTGCTTTGGTTCATTTATATAATGCTGCTTTTATGCTGTGTTTTTAAGACGTGGCACAAATAAGTAGCTGAACTTGGTTCCAATTACATTGCCCAAAGAGGACATATTTGATGTATTGGGTACAGATTTCTTTAGATAGCAGGGCTATTTACTGTAACTCTGCTTTTATGTCAGGATTACTGTGGAAATACAAACGGCACCTTTTCTGTCAAAGTGGAGAGTGTACCCTGCTGTGAAGAGGCACTGACCTGCTCTCGCTCCATTGTCCTGGACCTGCAGGTGGATGATTTATTGCGAAGTATTTGCTAACAATGTTATAATATCAATTTATTTATTTGCCTATTATTTTACCCTTTCATTTAATTTATCATCTCCATCTTTTATTAATTTAACCAATTGCAATGACAGGCTTCAGTCTGATGGGAATGACCCCAGCAGAGTTAGTAATACATGACGTTGCTAATGATCATTTTAAATAGTCCAATACTAGGGATTGTAATTCTTCTGCTTTGACCCATCAAGGGCAAAGTCACCCTGACACTGAGTGACATGAAGGTGACTGAACATCTGAAACAAGGCTGGACTCTGCAGGAAGATTCTCTTTACACTACATACACTGTGGGACTCTATATCATAGTGTCAGTGCCAAGCAGTGGGATAACTCTCATTTGGGACAAACACACGCGGCTCACCATAAAGCTACATGAAAACTGGAGGGTGAGCAAAGGGAGTCTTAAGATTGATTATTTCTATCCACATTTTGTTATTTTACTAGAAAGTGCTTTTAGAGATATTAGATTGTCGAAATGCAAATTTTATACAATGTCAGATTACATTATCATAAAATACATACTTACATCTTATAATTAAATCTGTAAAGTTAAAAAAAAATAAAAAAATCTCCCCTGCAGAACAGAGTGTGTGGCCTGTGTGGGAATTTTGACTCCAATGAGATGAATGACCTGCAGATAAGAGGCTCAGCAGGTGAATCAGTTTTCTCTCTTTTAACGCAGTGATATTTTAGTCATGTGGGTAACAAAAACATATGTGTTTTCAGTGGGATCCAGTCCGATGGCCTTTGGCAACAGCTGGAAGGCAGCCACTCCTCCTTGTTCTGATGTGACCACTGATATATTTCCATGTGACCGCAACTCCTACTGCTCAGCCTGGGCACAGCGGCGCTGTATGATTATTAAAGGAGACACCTTCAAAGACTGTCATTTAAAAGTATGCATCTTTTTTCTTCTAATTTCCATAACATTAACAGCTTACAAAGCAGAGTGGTATAGAGTTAGGAGACCATAATAAGTCCATGATTCATAAGAACTGAGTGTCAACATTAAACATTTTTATCTAAATTTATTGCAATAAAATAGTATATTCCTATTGACAGTAATAGAACTTCTCATAAAGCCCATAAAAACCCTACTCTGGATGTTTTCCAATCCACAGGTAGACCCAAATCCCTACTACCAGGCCTGCTTGCTGGAGTCCTGCTCCTGTGAGTTTGAAGGGAAGTTCCTGGGCTTCTGCACAGCTGTGGCAGCTTACGCAGAGGCCTGCAGCAACCAGGATGTCTGCATAAAGTGGAGGACACCTGATCTGTGTCGTAAGTTAAGATCCTTTTTGTTTACTTATTGTATGTTTTAAAAACCTGTTAAAGCTGCCTTCTTTTGTGTCATTAAGTGGGAGATAGCTGTCAAGCTTTGTTGCTAAAGAGCTGAATAACACTGCACATTTATTTCAGACAATTAAAAAGTAAAACTCCAAGTTTAATTCACTACTTATTATTTGACATATTTCCATATTCATCAGTGTCAAGTTAAGTATATTTTATTATAGACTTTACTTATACATTTATTAAACTATCAATCAGTGTGTAATAACCTATGATATTTATCTTTTCATGTGACACTTTAGCAATTTACTGTGACTACTACAACAAACCTGGACAGAGTATTTGGCACTATGAAGCCTGTGGTAAGATGAGAACCTGTGGCAAAAGAAACTACCTGACTCACAAGCTGGAAGGTAAAACAATATGTCAGTAAAAAGTATGTTTGGGACTTATCCATGTTTTTGCATTAATGGGTCCTAAAATGACATTGTTCTGTTCTGCATTGTGCCTGTGTAGCCACAGTAATAAATCATCAAATTATAGACAGCTTGCCTGACTGTGGAAAAATGAAAGTCTTTGTACAGCACAGTATAGACAGACATAAAATGTGATGTGAGCAGTGGGATGGTTCACATTATTCTTGCATTTTCAAAGCACAACATTTTTATGTCTAATGCCAGCATTATGACAATTCAATATTTTTATTGTCTCAATCAAACCACTGGAGCCTCATAATGTGAATTTTTTTTTAACCATTGGAAAAGGCTGTTATCCCAGGTGTCCAAGTGAAGCACCATACTATGATGAGAACTCTAGTGAATGCACTACAGTGAGGAACTGCTCTTGTCATTTCAATGACACTATTGTTCAACCAGGAGAATTGGTGATGCTAAACACTTTTGAGTGGTGAGTTGGCTTTTTTTTTTTAAATAATATTTCTATGATATGTCAAAATATGTACATTGTAGGTGTAACCATCACATACAAATGGCCCACTTTGCATTACGTTAAAAATTACATTAACAGCTTACCATTTAATTCTCTTCCATATTATCCAGCCGCTGTGAAAATGGAATGATTACTTGTCGTAAGTATGAATTATTATTTTGCTACTAAATGATTTTTAAAATATGTGTTGGAGCAGTTAGGTTCTGAGTATCTTAGATCACATGTTCCTTTACAGAACCTGCTGTCAAAAAACCACCTCCACTTCCACCCACCACACCTAAATATTACATATATAAATATAACAACTGCTTTAATCATCAGTGAAACATCTGTCCTTTTCATAACAGCTACACCAGTGACGCCCACTACCAGTTTCCAAATTACCACTGAAACATGGTCGACTACAATCTATACACCAACTGCTAAATCTACTGCAACCACCTCTCCAACTACTCCAACTCCAGCAACTGTGACAGGTACAGGTACCACTAAAACATGGTCAAAAATGTCCACTTCCACCCCTACACCAATGACTACAGCTGACTCACCAGCCACCAAAAAATGTTTAACAATGCCCACCACAAACTCCACAGTGACTATTGCTGCTACTTTGGCTACTACTGAAACAAAGTCAACGATTTCCACCTCTACAAGCTTGAGGACCATTACCAGTGTCTCAGTGACCACTGAAAATGTATCAACTTTGCCTTCCACTTCTGCACCACCAACAACTACCTCAACTGCCACTTTAACCTCAATACCTCCTAAAGAAACCAACAAAACAGCCACTACCAGATCACCCACCACATCATCTACAACTAGAATGAGTTCCACTTCTTCAGTGGTAGCAGCTACCGTGATACAACTTACAACAATAACAACTGACACAGAATCCACCACTGTGTCACTTGCGTCTGAAGCTCCTACCACCATGGCCGCTGGCACAGGATCAACACAAACACAACGCTCCACATCCCAGGGTAAGGTCACAATTTTTTTTCGGTGATCCTAGCTGTCACTTCCTTTAAATGACGGAAACTAATTTCTACTTTCTGTTTACTTTCTCTTGCAATTGTGTCTACACATCACCAGTGTGTGAATGTGTGGACTTAAAGAATAAAAAACGCTGGGCTTGCAGTGAGACATGGAGAGAGGGCTGTTTCCACAAGAACTGTGTCAGTGGGAAGATTGTGTTGACCCCGGTAGTTTGTCCAAAGCCTAAAATTCCCACCTGTCCCAGAGGTCGGATCACAAAGGTCTCTGATGGATGCTGTGAAACATGGAAGTGTGACTGTAAGTGTATCTTAGTCTGTCTTTGCCACTGCTTTTGTTAGCCCTGTTAGCTCTTGGTAGCCCTGATTTATAATTTAATTTTGATTCATAGTTCAATGTATTTCTTCACAAAACATTATGTTATCTTACTCCTGAGTGCACTGAATCCAAACTGACGTGTAGATATTATTAATAGTATACAGCCACGCACATCACAGCCCCTTTCATTGCCTACCCAGGCATAGTGGCGCTTTCACCTACATGCTAACATCAGCATGTGAACATTCTCAAAATGCAATGTTAATATGGTGTCTTTGCAGGTAATTCTTACTGTGTTCCCCAACTTAACTCAGTGTGTATGCATGTTAGTCTTTTCATTGGAATGCTGTTTGCTTCAGGTTTTTGGTCTTGCTGTAAAGTGTTGGACAAATTAAATATTTGACCAGATGATGGTGCCAGAGGGCAGATTCAAAGATCATCAAAGTTGTAGTAGTTTCATGCCAATCCATCCAAAGTGGCTTACATACAGTACTTAAATTTATTAGACCACCACCCAGTGTAAGGTTTATGCCACAGCTGCCCTAAATTAACAGTATTAGTAATTACCAAAATCATTTTTTATGTTTCTGTAATGGTTAATCCACCAGTATGTGCAAGCTCTTTAATCAAAATTATATTTTCAATTTCAATTCCTGTATTAATTCCAGGTATCTGTGAGTTGTATGGAGACCCCCACTACATTTCTTTCCAAGGAGTAAGCTTTGATTTCCTGGATCAAGGCACCTACATATTGGTGGAGGAGCGGTCACCACGTCATAATCTGACCATTGCTGTGGACAACTTCTACTGTGTGCCGGGTCTCTACGGCTCCTGTGTTAAAGGCATCATCCTGAGATATCAGAACAATGTGGCTACACTCAGTATCGTTCCACATTTGTTTGCAGTACAGGTAGCTTATATTACAGTGTTCTATCATTTACACTTGTTGCCACCATGAATCCTTATATGTATTATAGATGCTGCTAATCAGTTTCTGAGTAACTATTTTCAATTTATTTAAGCCTGCATTATTCAAATAATATGGTTTGACACTGATCCAATCTGCCTTAGGCCACTCTAAACAATGTGATCATACAGCCACCATTTGAAGGCCATGGATTAAGGTTTGAGACCACGTGGTACAAGGTGGTTATACATCTCCCAGAGATTCGCTCTTTTGTCTCCCTCACTCCGTTTTATACCCTGGTGGTCAATCTGGCCATGGAGCACTTCCTCAACAACACCCAAGGACAATGTGGTGGGCATTGGATAGAAAATGACCAGATATTTGGCTGAATGTATACTGTATAACCATTTTAGAAGTGCATATGTGTTATTTGTGTTTAGAGTGGATTATCAGATTATTTCATATTGTGTCTGTGACAAAGCAGCCAAAATGTCAAGTTATTTAAAAAAAAGTACTGGAAGCTCAAATATGAATTAAGCCGTTCCAACCATGAGCGGGCAAGTGACACAAAATATTATCTGCTATCTACAGCTCCGGAAAAAAATTAAGAGACCACTCCAAAATTATCAGTTTCTCAGATTTTGCTATTTATAGGTATATGTTTGAGTAAAATGAACATTTTAGTTTTATTCTATAAACTACTGACAACATAACTCCCAAATTCCAAATGAAAATATTTTCATTTAGAACATTTATTTGCAGAAAATGAAAAACGGTGGTCCTTCATCCACACCTTGATCGACCTAGCTGTGTGGCATGGAGCATTGTCCTGCTGGAAAAACCAATCCTCAGAGTTGGGGAACATTGTCAGAGCAGAATGCAGCAATTTTT
>VUQI01061701.1:2950-39924 GCA_015106735.1 Paratilapia polleni
CAAACGCTAAAACAAAAAAAAAAAAAAAAAAATAAAAAAAGGGAAAAAAAAAAAAAAAAAAAAAAAAAAAAAAAAAAAGTATCTGACTAGGGAGTGGTGCAGAGATGTCAGTAATAATGTGCAGAATAACTGATGTGTGTGTAATATTTGAATAGAGATGCCCTCTATCTCAACATGCATCATTTCCCAACTAACTGCACTTCAGAGAGATTGTTTGATCTGCGTGAACTCAATTCCTCAGCCGTGTAGGACCCTGCAGAGGAGTAAATGTCAGTATGGAGGGATGAGAAAAATAAAGGAAAGAGCATATGTAGAGAGTAATGGAGGGGAACGACAGATGGAATTTACAGACGCACAAAAAAAAAAGCCCGATGTCACTCTTTCTTCAGCTGCTGAATGCGGATGCACCTATACACAAATGTGTTCTGGTTGACATTTTTTCTGTCCTTTGATTGGTCAGGATCAGAGAGGTACACGCTGCCGCTTCCTCTTTGTGTGTGTGTTCTCGGAATAATGTGTGATTCTGTGAGAGAGACATTTGGGTTGGCTGTATGTGCCTGCAAATGTATTGATCTGTCTTTGTGGGCTTTCTGAGCATTGATATATCTGCCTTTTTGCCAATTTGCGTCTGTGTGTGCATGCGTGCATGCCATGTGAGCACCCTCTGCCCCTTAACTTACCTTTCAGCACTCACATACTCCTCCTCAATAGGCACACAGGGCACCTTCCCCAACCTGACGCCCATTTGGATGTCTCTGAACTGCAGACCCAGGTTTTCCCCCCAGATGGTCACCCTGGTTCCCCCTTGTCGAGGCCCCGTCTCAGGGAATAACTACACCAACAAGAAGATGGAGGAAAGATGTCAGAAAGGATGATGTGAAAGAACTAAAAAAACAAAAAAGCAAATTTTTTAACCTTTTTGGCCAGTTTATTTCCACTCTATGTTTCCATTTGCATAGATAAACATACATACTCTCATTAAGGTCACAAAATGAATCAAAAAATTTTCTATTTAATTAGTCTTACATCTCAAAGTGGTCCCCTAAGTCAACGTTAGGACATAAATGTACATGAAAAGACACAAATATGGACACACTTTATACTGACTTGCCTATATCTGTTGATTCAAGTTTTAATTGAGAAGAATCACTCTCCTGGCTTTGAAATGCATTAAAATTAGTTAAAGAGAGGGCAAAAAAAAAAACAACCAAACACTGATGTACAAAACCAAACCAGCATCATCTCTGTTTAATTGAAACTTATTATGGCGGCTTGGCTTCATCGATGGGGCTGTGGCGGTGTAACGCTCAGTCGCGTCAACGAACCATAATGTGATTTATCTAGCTAGATTATGGCGCGTAACGGGGACAGGTGTGGTGTGACAAAACAAATATGGTGACTGATGGACGGTAGTTGTCACAGACACACAGTCACACACACACACAGACACACACACACACACACACACACACACTGGTAGCACAGACATGCACACACAAACCTAATCCCTAACAAGCATAACGAGGTAATTATGTGTAATCTGTCCATTGCCCTGTTCTCCTGCAGTGCTTGGCTGAGCACAGAGCGCAGTGTGGAAAAGCAAACTCAGGCGGCAACGTCATGCAGGCACAGCGTTATTATACTACAGACAGTACCCGACAACAGACCTTGACAAATGGAGATTTCAGCAGTGTAGAGACAAACAATTTGTCTTCCCAGATGTTTAAGATTTAATTCTAAACTTTTACATGGAGAAAATCAACTGAGATCCAAAACCTCTTCTGCACCTTGCTTCAGAAAAAAAAAAAAGCTTAGAATATTGTTTAATGAATAACAAAGCTAGAGAAGCTGGAGGTTAAATGCCTTGCTCAAGGGCAGTGCTCTAGTTACTGATGTAGGGAAGGGCATTATTCTTTCACATTTTGTCCACCTAAAGTTAACTAAATTGCTCAGGGCTTGCATAAACCCCCTGCACCACAAAATGAATCGAGGAGGGGTGCACCACGTTCTGAGAGACTACAGGAGCAAACTTGTGAAGAACTTGCTGACATCATCATCTAAAGCACACATTATCATTAATCAATTTAGAGAATCTGGAGATACTTTTATTTGCAAGGGACAAGGGCCGTGATCTTTGAGCCCTCAGATGGCACTGCATTAAAAACAGAAACTGCAAAAAAAAAAATCACTGCAAGAGCTCAGGAACACTTGTGAAAAACTATGCTCAGTTTCTGTATTCATCAAATGCAAGTTAAAACAAGACCCAGAAACCCGCTGCCTACTCTGTCCCCGGACTCATTTAATATGGACTGAGGCGACGTGGAAAATTGTCTTGTGGTCTGACCACTCAAAATTGAAATTTTGGTGGTTCAGTAATGCATTAGTGCACAAGTCAGGGGTAAAGTGCTCAATAATATTTACAGGCTTTGGAGTAAGATATGCTGCCATCTTTTTTTCTTTTAGGAAAGGCCTTTCTTATTTCAGAAAGACAATGCCAAACCACGTTCCTGCCTAAACTGAAGACCTGTCACCCATTTAAAATAAATACCACATTTAGAAATGAAAAATAAGACAAGGGAAGCCCCAAGCTGGTGAGCAGCTGAGCTGATATCCTATATCAAATAAGAATGGGAAAAAAAATATTTCACATCTAAAACCATCACAGTTGGTGTCCTCAGTTCCCAAACACTTACTGAGTGCTGATGTAACAGAGTGCCAACTTTTCTTTCTTTTTTTTAATGTACAGAAGGAAAAATCACAATACCCTTGGCAGCATTATTCTATAATATAAAGAGACATATTTACTATGCATAAACACACTTTCACAAAAAACCATAGATCTATTGCAACTGAGGTCTCTTGTGTTTAAGAGAAATAAATATTACATTGACTGAATATATCTTTATGATGATGAGAGATGAGATGATTGTGTGTTTGGGTTTGTAAAATGATCCTTTACATGCTGCCATAGAAAAGAAGACGAATCTGGAAGTAAACAGAATTAAAATACTGGGAGGGAGGCAGAAAGAGAACATTCTGGCTGGGTATAATGCTGCTTACTATTTGGAAGCTTACTCACGTTGGAACCTCAGGCGCCAGCGGAGCCTCAGCACTTTGGTTCAACAAACACAATGGCTGGTAAACACTGACCAGAGTGAGTAGCCATCAAGCTCCAGGGTACGGTATGGACAACAGATGTCGGGGTGTGGAAATGGGCCTTCAGATGGTTTTGGAAGAATGGAACTATGATACCACAAAATACAATATCTGCTAGCCACCCAGCCCTGGGATATAAACACTGGCAGAGCCACAGACAGAGAAGCAACAGAGAAAGAGAAAGAGTGCTTTTAAAGGGATTTCCACCATTATCTGAGGGTGGCATTCAGAAAGGGACCAGTGATGACTGTAGGGACATATACTATGACACCATAAACACACATAATAGTCCCCAGGCCATGGCAAAAACCTTGCATGGTAACATACTTTTAACTAATGGTATCCAAGAAAGCGGTGTTCCCCCCAGAAATGTCTATCTGTCTGTCTGAATCCCTGCAAAATACAGCTTTTATATGTAATTAGGGGTAAAGTGAGGGTGGACTTTCATGTCACAGTACTAGAGCATGGACTTGAGTAAGAGAAGTAGATGGGGCTAGACACAGAGCAAATCCCAGCAGTGTTTATTTAGTTTGTGCATCAATTGTGAACAATTACATACACACACACACACACACACACACATATATATATATACTGTATATATACTGTATATATGCTGACACTGATGAGGCTTTAAAATTCCAAAACAACACCCATTTTACCCAGCATCCCAACTTCTTTTAATGCCATAAAAGAAATATAAGGAAGAGTATACTAACCTCCTTGTGATCAGCAATCACAAGGAGGTTGATTGTTGCAGTCGCCCACAGTTTGCATGAAAGATGCCCACTTTTTTGTTTGCGAGTTTGCGAGGAACCACTCGCCAACCGGTTGCGGAATACACACTTTCCCATAGTGACCAGCGATTGCCAGGGGGTCGGTGACTGGTCTCCAAGCTTGAGTGAATGGGACTTTAGCAACTGAGTTCACAGCTACTGTCAGCAACCTCCAGCAACCACTCACTAACTGGTGGGGAAATGGACATTTTTCCTTAGTGACTGGTGGTTGCCAAATAGTCAACGACTGGTCTCTACGGGCCTTATGTTCTTCATGGAACAATGAGACCTTAGTAAGGAGCTTTTCCTCTAATGAACCATTTTAGGATACGTATATGAAACATGTTTATTCTGGCAGAGAAAAAAGAGTCAGAACACTATACCTTTAAGCTACTATGAATGAAAAAATGCAGTGGATGTATCGATAATATTTGTCTACCATTATAACATTCCTCTGACATGCAAGAGTGAATTTCTATTGGAATGTCAGAAAATCTTGAAAGTATAAAAGTGTGGGGCCACATAAAATGATAACCAGTGCTCGCTGAGCCTGTGGGCATGCAGAGACGCCACAGTGCAGAAATGGGACCTCAAGCAGCTTTGGACTCATGTTGCAGTGATTTGACACAACACAGCTACATTCAGAGGCACGTAACTGCTGTTCCCTGGGTTATGTAAAGCACAGACACCCTGAAGCTGAAAACGGACCTCAGGCGGTTTTGGCGGTTTAAGAAAATAATCTGATATAACAGAACCACATTTAAGCTCTAACACGCAGGCCTTAAGACATAACAGCGAAAGAATAGCAGATGTAATTGTTCCACTTGAGCAACCAAACTGATCAAGGACCACAAATGCTAGAGAATACCTACTAGTAAAACATCTACTAATGACTGAATTCTGAAGCTGATCAGCTAGTAGTCTAATATTCAACCTGAAGGGGAGTTTTGCTATGACTCCATTATTCAGTCTGACACTATCTAGTGTGTTAGGAAGATTTGAATTTGCTCTCACCAATCACTGATCACTTACTGTACATATTTGGCTGCTCTGACAACATTTTCAGCGAATACTGACTGGCACTGTCAGCAGAGGTCTGGCAACTTTGAAGGGACAATGTGGAATCTCAATTTTGACTGTGGCTTTCTGCAAAGATGTTGAAAACTGAATCTCTCTCTCTCCACCATGTCAACTGTTTTGCCATCATGTCTAGAAAAGAACTGACCGTTATATTCGTAATGTTGGCCCATATTACCATAACATATAACATTACTGGAAAACGAATCCACTAAATCTTACTGCATTATTTTTCTTCCTTGGCCACTTCTTGGCCACTTCTTTTTAAGTGCCACTGACCGGGAATCCCTTGGTGGTAAAGTACTGAGGCGTCACTCTGTGGTGATGTGACCTTTTACATTACAGACCTAAACACACAGGAGCCACATTAAATCATCAGTATTATAGCAGCGGTTTCCTCGTAGTCTGTCATCCAGCATCTACACACATTTTAAGTGTGTGTGCAATCCTGCTGTGGTCTGAGTGGTAACCAATAGTGCATGGGGACATGGAAGGCCAGCTGAAAACTGGGAAAGTTATTTATGTGGTCAGAAAATGGTTTGCGAGTTCTGCTATGGCATGCCAAGTTAAACTGTCTGAGACAAATATTCTTCAAACATTGTTCACTGTTCAACTATTTGAAAGACAATACTGAATGGGTTCTGAGACTATAATATTATTAAAGGATTCTTGTTTACAATGGGGTCAACTATTTATATTAAGAGACTTGGCCTTTAACTATACAGACTAACACCTACTGCAAATAGTGTAGGCAGTACGCCTTTGGGCAGTGATTTCTAAAATGACATAGTTATTGTTATCACAGGCACTAAAGAACCTGCTTGACATTAAATGAAAAAAATCTGTCTTTAACTCTTTGCTTCATGAAGTTGCTAAAGCTTTGAAAGTTTAAAATGCAGCTTTTGCTGTGTGTCCAATTTAACCCTTTAAACCCTTGGCTATTTTTTTGAAATTCTCACCTTGAGAAATACAAAAGTGAGTCAGTGTGAGTCCAAAATGGATAACCCTGACCTCTAAGATAAGGAACACCCTTGGTGACTTTTATCTCAGAATACACCGCATTTTTGCTTGTTACAAGGGTCACTTGCCCAGTACTAAAATCTTGCCTTTTTGTGGACTGAGACATGGCAGACTACATGTTGTCCTGTCAGTAATGTTTGCTATCTTTCACGATGTGCATGATATCATCAGGAAGGGGATGCTACCCTGGTGAGTTCCAGCAAAAGTATGTAAATAGACACTGGCAACCAAAGTGGTGTGTATGAAACGGGCCGTCCACTCCATTCCAACTAGCCACTCCAGAAACATCATTCTTCTTTAGCTTTTTTTCATATTTACGGTGGTCAGTTTCACTGACATTCCATGGTCTCTGTTTGCTACATTACTGGCAGTCACTTCCTCTGTGGACGGCCCTCCTACATGCAGCACTGGTTTTCATCTGTTATGACTACCTGCATGATACTCCACATCTAGGTCTAGGTCTATGTCTAGGTCAGGCCATAATCACATTGAAATTGTGTACTGTGAATAGGGTTGTCAAAAAAATAAATAAATAAAAATAAAAAATCAATACTCAGATACTAATCAGTTCTAAAAATTACTATCGGATTAGATACTCATTTGCAACAGTATCCAACAGTGCCATCTTCGCCTCCTCCAATTGACACACAACTTCGCACAGCACCGCTACAGACAGGCAGGCATGCAGGACCTCCCCTCACATTTGCTTGGACCAGTATTGTTAGAACCTTTATTTTAAAAAATATATATACCTCTTAATTCTTCATTTTTTTCCACATGGTATCAAAAATGGTATCGACTATTTTCCTGGGTATCGGTACTGAGTTTATACAACTTTAACAGACATGTCTCGGTCCAGTGCCAGAGCTGCTCTGGTGGAAGGGGTTAAGATCTTCTCTGCCTGTCTGATGTGTGTGTGTCACATTGCATGTTATTCATGTAATTTTTCTTGTCACCTTTCGCTTCTTCTGAATAAAGACCAAAAAAAAAAAAAAGACAGTGATCACTAAAAAGACATACTGTTATCATAGAGACTAATGAGCCTGGTTTAAGTTAAAATAGTGACTAAAATCTAACCGTATTCCTCCACTTACTGAAGTTTCTGCACCTTTAAAAGTCTGACATGCAGCATTTGCTGCATGTCCAATTTAGGCCTTTAAACCCTTGGCTATTTTAAACCCTTAAATAAGAAAGGCCTGTTTACATAGTCTGTTTTCAAAGAGAAATATAACAATCAGCTATCATATATTCAGCACTGCATGGTTTAGCCTAATGAGCCACTTTTTGTGGCTGTGTTAATTAAGCCGTTCAAGTCAATAAAATGACTGTCGAGTGAACAGGACTGGTAATTATAATGGTGGATGCACCTAAAAAATAAAGCTCCTGAAAGTTATCACCTGTGCTAAATGTAATATCAGCTACAGGTGGAAATAATGTGTGAATGAAGAAAATAAAGGCATCTGCTGCTGTCTCCATATCATCGTGTCTTTTAGTTTCTACTTTTATATCTTGTTAGACATTTATTAGTCTGTTTTGCACCACCTGTACTATTATCATAATATGAAAACCCATCACTCATACAGCTGCTCCTTTTCATTTATGGCAACATAAAACAAACATGCCCCCACATTCACAAATAGGCTGACTCAAATATGCACCCAAGAATATACACACAGCACTAATGATGTTAGGGTGCTTGAAAACACAGATTTTTTTTACTAACAGAGACAGAACAAGGCGTGAAGGAATCATACTTGAAAAACTGCATAACATTCCTCCTACTGAGGCTTTAATAAGCCTAATGTCTCTTAAAATAAATTCAAATAGATGATGAGTGATAGTGAGTTAGGTGACAAAGATTTAACACTTCATATCAAGATAGTGTGACCAGATACATTTACATTTCATAGCCTCTGGAATTTAACATAAATATTTCATTACATTTGTTAAAAAAAAAAAGCAGACTTGAATGAGCCTGAGTTAAACTAAAGCCAAACTTTGGCCATCTACAGCCCTTTACATCACGACATGTATAGACAATGACATGCAAAAACCACCATAGCTTTAAGACAGTTTTACGTGGCCCTCTCTCTGGAGTAGCAGTTTGATGTAACAGTGAGTAATAATACCATTTCTGTGCCAAGGGCAGGCACAAGGTCCCATCATGTGTGTGTTTTAATAGCAGCACATTAAAATGGAGCAGCTTTCATTGTGGGTTCAGGACACGTAGGGCTTTCGTGACCACAGGGGCTTCAACAAAGGGAGCTGACGCAACGGCCTATCAAGGTTTACCATGCCTCGGATCTCCACAGGTGACACAACAGTCTTCAAGAGTTGACAAGATTATGCTCAAAGAAGCCGCGCTGCTTTTCTTCGCAGGCGATATTAGAACTGTATGTCATTGGAGGCAGTTCTGATCAGAAGAGTTTCTTTTGGCTGTTGTTGACTGTGGATGTTGGCGTTGGAGGCTTTTCTCCCCTTTTCGTTCCCAGTGATGTATGTCTCGTGCAACACTGCATGGACTTACGTTGCATTTACTTTGAAGCCTCAAAAATCTGCCTACATTTTCATCAGTGGAATACCAAATTATCTTCCGGGGCTCTTTACATTTCAATTTCAAATAACAAGTGAAAGATAAGGATTTTAGTGAATGTTTTTAACCTACTGTACACCTTAAGGAAATGCAGTGAGAAATGACAGATCCTTCTGCTTTTTGACGAAAAGCATTATGACAAGTCAGTCAAAATTTTGCCAACAGGTTTGTACGCTCACCTGCTAAACTGCTCGTTAATGCAAATATCTCAGCCAATCACATGGCAGCAACTCAGTGCATTTAGGCATGTAGACATGGTCAAGACGACCTGCTGAAGTTCAAGCCGATCATCAGAATGGGGAAGAAAGGTGATTTAAGTGACTTTGAACATGGCATGGTTGTTGGTGCCAGACGGGCTGGTCTGAATATTTCAGAAACTTCTGATCTACTGGGATTTTCCTGCACAACCAGCAAACCATTCTCTGTTAGGCTGACAGAGAATGGTCAAAAAAGAGAAAATATCCAGTGAGCGTCGGTTGGATAAAAATACCTTGTTGATGTCAGAGGTCAGAGGAGAATGGCGAGACTGCTTCGAGCTGATAGGAAGGCAACAGTAACTCAAATAACCACTTGTTAAAACCAAGGTATGCAGAAGAGCATCTCTGAATGCACAATACATTGAGCGTTGAAGCAGATGGGCTAAAGCTGCACTGCGTGCCACTCCTGTCAGCTGAGAACAGGAAACTGAGGCTACAGTTCACACAAGTTCACCAAAATGGGACAATGGAAGATTGGAAAAAACGTTGCCTGGTCTGATGAGTCTTGATTTCTGCTGCGACATTTGGATGGTAGGGTCAGAATTTGGCATTAACAACATGAAAGTATGAATCCATCCTGCCTTGTATCAAAGTTTCAGGCTAGTGGTGGTGTAATGGTGTGGGGGAAGCTCAAATCATCTCAATCTGGTTTCTTGAGCAATGCAATGAGTTCACTTTACTCAAATGGCCTCCACAGTCACCAGATCTCAATCCAATAGAGCACCTTTGGGACGTGGTGGAGCAGAAGATTCTCCTCATGGATGTGCAGCCAAAGAATTAAGGCAGTTCTGAAGGAAAACAACCCAGTGCTAGAAAGGAGAAACTAATGAAGTGACCGGTGAGTTTATGTGTTAATACATGTGTTTTCAGCATAGTCTTCAAAGTTGTCTGAAATATTGCATATACGTCCTGACGAAGCTTTTAACTTTATTTCAGTGTTTGCATTAAAATTGTGGAATTACTGGTCAAATTGTAATTGATTATGTGCAATTATAGACATTTTATGTGTTCTAAAAGCCTATAGAGAAAATCTGGGTTGTTTTAAATACTAAAATATTAAACTATTTCCTTTAATTTTGCATAGTAAATAGAAGAACATAAAATAGTTAATTAGTT
Organism: Paratilapia polleni; assembly: GCA_015106735.1. Lineage (NCBI taxonomy): Eukaryota > Metazoa > Chordata > Actinopteri > Cichliformes > Cichlidae > Paratilapia > Paratilapia polleni. The sequence goes on from VUQI01061701.1 coordinate 12,946, forward strand.
TACTAGGAAAACAACCACACTGTAGAAAATGGGAGACTTTTAAAACCACAATATGTAATCTAAATATCATATTTATTAAAGGACTGCTCCACCAAACAAAATTCAAAACCTGCTAAAACTGTCTGATGTTGTTTGATGCTAGATCACAACTAAAATGGTTTAAAGAACTTGCTACTTTATGAAGGAATTGTTCATTAATTTCCAAACAGACCTCAGCTGATTAGGAAATGTAATGTTTATTTTATATGATCAAAAAAACAAAAACTATATGGGCCTTTAAAATGTCCATTTTGGATTGCTGATTTAGTTTGGTTGGAGGTGGCTCACCTTAGTGTCCAATGCAGCATCAAACTCCATGTTGTTGAGCACATCCTAATGAAAAAAATGCTGTCCACACCAATCCCCTCTAGAAATGATTTTTCTGCGGTTTGGAGCACACTCAGCCACATGTGAACGGATGTCAGGCTCACTCCTCTCTTTCCATCTACCTGGAAACTGTTTCACATTAACTGTAGAAAATGTGCTGAGTGAGTTTGTGTGTTGCATTTTATTTCTGCTTTGGTGCATTTGTGTGGGAGGGCATCAAAAAACAAACAAACAAAAAAATAAAGGCAGAATGCTTTTAATTGCGTGTTACTCACACAGAGTAGATCAGACACCTGTGGAGCAATAGACGTCGTTTACTCTCACATTCTAATAGACATAAATTGCAAAATGCTAAATGACCCCATAAACACAGAAACGACACAGTACTCCACACTCAAGTACAAAGTGACAAGTGTCAACACGCAGCTATACACAGAACAGCCACACAAGCTTCCAAAAGTACATTAGCATGCTCTCTCTCATGCTCAAAGGCTGTCATGTTCACAGTGGGTGGTATCAACCTTTACGTATGCAGCCTTAACAAACACATACACACTCACTTACCTTGGTGATCTTGGGGTGTGTGCAGCGGCTGTTTCCAGATGTGGCATGCATCCACCCTCCGCCTTCTGCCAGCTGCAGTGGGAGGTGGGAATTTCCTCCTCCAGTGCACTCCTGCCTGAGGGAGCATTTCTTTTCCTGGACGCACCAACCACATTCAAACCTGGGGTTGGCCTTCAGGCACATACCACAACTGTCCCGCAATGCCCTGCACTTGTACAGGTGGGCTGGTGGAGAAACAGAAATAGTTGGAGAGAGACATACATGAGATATGATTGGAGCTGTGCTCAATAAAAAAAATTTTTGCACATGGTCTACTGTATGTGGTCTGAAGGATGAAATTATATGGTTGAAGGTGTAAACAATAGTCATACCAATAACCATTTCCACGTAAGTTGGTGAGAAAACTTCCAGTCATGCAAAAAACAAAGTTTTAACACTCTTCTATGCAGTCTTTCATCCCAGGAGTGGACGTCCCAGCAAATTTACCCCAAGGTCAGAGCATGCAGTGCTCAGTGAAATTACAAAAAACCCAAGCGCTACATCTCAAACTCTACAGGCCTCAGTTAGCATTCAGTTAGAAAGAGACTGAACAAGTATGGCTTGTCTGAAAGGGCTGCCAGGAGAAAGCCTCTTCTCTCTAAAAAAAAAAACATGGCAGCACGGCTTAGGTTTACAAAGTTGCATCTGAACAAACAAACCACAAAACTTCTGGAACAATGTCCTTTGGACAGACAAGACCAAAATGTTTGCAGTGTTTGATCATAATGCACAGCGCTACGTTTGGTGAAAACCAAACAGCATATCAGTACAAACACCTCATACCACAGTGGTGGAGGGGTGATGGTTTGGGTTTGTTTTGCAGCCACAGTACCAGGGTACCTGCAGTCATGAGTCGGCCATGAACTCCTCTGTATACCAAAGTATTCTAGAGTCAAATGTGAGGCCATGTGTTTAACAGCTAAAACTTTGCCACAATTGGGTCTTGCAACAGGACAATGATCCCAAGCACAGCAATAAATCTACAACAGAATGGCTGAAAAAGAAAAGAATCAAGGTGTTGCGATGGCCCATTCAAAGTCCAGATCTCAAATTGACCGAAATGCTATGGCGGTACCTCAAGAGGGCTGTGCATAAACGAAAGCCCTCAAACCTCAATGAACTGAAGCACTGTTGTAAAGAAGAGCAACAAAACTCCTCGATAACAACTTCAAATGTGAGAGACTGATAAAGTAATACAGAAAACGATTACTTCAAGTTATTGCTGCTAAAGGTGGTTCTACAAGCTACTGAAAAATACCTGTAGTTTTCACAGGACTGTGAAAACTACAGGCATGTAGAATGTCCGATAGCATGCTATAGTTATCCAGCTTGTAAAAGCAGTGTGTAAATTATTAAAATTAGGACCGACAAGGCTGGCTAATATGCTAGCTCAACTAACGTAATATGACAAATTTTTTGTAGTAAAAACAGTAACTGTCAAAAGAGACTGAGTTAATAACAGAAAGCTTATCTTAGCAATAACTCATGGTTCAGCTTTTCAAAGAATTCCTGTATGAGAAATTAGTGAATGCTAAAACCTGCTAACTAGTAAAACAAAGGCTAATGAAGCACAGTGAGAGTGTTGTTCCCTGCTTGCTCTTGCCTTTCATTTTCCCCATTAGCCTTCATTTTACCACCACATTCTGAGCTTTAACAAAATTCTTATGCTGGTTTCAAATAAAGCGAGCCCTGCCCCACTTTCAGGCTTGCACTGGTATCCTGGTGTTAGCTCCACAATGTGATATTGCATGTCCACGATTTTAAGCAGTATAAAAAGTTAAAAGACAATATTGGGGTTCCAGTTTTTATGCTAGGCTAAGCTAACCAGCCACTGGCTTACTTTACATTTAGCACAGCCAGCTACTCATCTAACTTTTAACTTTTAAGAAGAACGCACTTCAGTGCACTTCCAAAAATAACAAATAATAAATGCTTCAATTATTTATTTAAGTACCCTGCGGTTATATGGTATGTATTTATTAATCTTACTGAGCAGACTATGTGTGTCATATTTCAAATTTTGAGAAACTTCTTATTCCGCATGCTGCTTGTGAAATATTTGATGAACAGAAAGTTTTGTAAGTTGTTAATTTGAAAGAAAGTAGTGGTGGTAAGAAAAAAAAAACAATCAGGAGTTTATGTGTATGAGGATGAGAAAGAGCAAAAGGAACAGCATAAATGAATGTTAATCACCCGCACAACACCTAAAACCTTCAGTAGGTGATTATTACCACTCCGAGGCTGTGCCGATGAGAAAATAACTGTTTCCGCAGATAAATGGAGGGAAAAAAATTAACAAGCCACCAAGAGGGATATCACAGAAATTAATTCAACAGGTAATGTCTTCAAACGCCAATAGGGAATTGATAATTTGTTGTGTAAAAAAAAACATTCCCCCAACTCCGCAGAGTGGAAAAAGTCATTAAAAGTAAAAAATGAATAAATAAATAGATAAATAAATAAATTAAAACCTCAAACACCTAGGAAGTTGGAGGAGAGGGAGATGAAAGGAAGCAGGGAGGAGGGGGAGGATAAATTTTAGCTGCGCTTGTTAACAAAACAGCAACAAGGATTGTTATGAATTTAAAGATGGTGTGGGGCCCCGGGAGGCCAGGAGAATCAGAGAAAACACACCAAGCCAAAAAAAAAGAAGCGAGAGAAAATGAGAGGTGGAGAGAGAGAGAGAAACCTCATTCAGCAGAGAATGTGAGAGCCCATGCAAACAAGAGAGCATGTAACGACATGTAACGATCTCCTCCCTCCTCCTGCTCTTTGTCAGACAGACGGCAGCCGGACTTCAAAGCGAGCCTCTTCCGTATCCATCTGCCCGCCTCGGCCCTCGGCTCGGGCCTAATCTGATTAGCTACGGCTCAGCTTAAAAGTAGCGCGACGCTAATTAATCTGAACCAAATGAATGATTTAATTAACATTAACATCTCCACTTTACACCAGGGCTAAGCTGGGCCGGCGCCGAGCGGCTCTGCCTCAGACGAATGACACGGCTCCGATTCAGGAAGAAAAAGACAGGGATAGAACTGGGAGGGATTATTAGAAGATGGAGGGAAAAAGGAGGAGAGGGCCTTTATGAGAACTGTATGAATGAGGACAGATTTAGAATGCGAATCAGGAGTGGATTCTGATAACAAACAGCTAGCCTAGCAAATTCTCAACCACCTTGAGAGTTACGTAGCAAGCACTGCCACCTCGAAGTCGCAACAACAGGAACATCTGTGTCAAGTTCACACCGACACACAGACTGCGTCTAAGATCATTGGATTTCACGCTCTCGGAGAAAAACACCACTCCGTCTCATGCAAAACACTCACTGTGGCACACAATCCCTGGGGCCTGTTTCACAAGAGTTACCCGGATAATGTTGCCATATCCTCACGTCTGAATAATTAGATGTCAAAAACCCTATTATGAGTTTTAGTTGAGGTTAAACCTGTAAGAAAACTTGTTTAAAAAGGTTTGCTCGACTCATAATTTGCAAGAATGCCCCCTAAATTCCTCACAGCTCACACCTGTGAAGTGTGTTCATTTTCAACAGTATCAACAGTGAGCTGTGAGGAAATGTGGGGATTAAAGGTAATACTGGGTTCTGTAACAAAAGTGGAGATTCTAACCCTAAACAGTATAAGAACTGTTACATTTCAGTCCTTTTTATACTTTAATACATTTACTAAATTACTGGTTTATTTCAACCTTGTGGCGTTATGGATCATGCTGTGTTTGCACTCTAGACCTCAGTTGAAGACTGTGTATCAGGGCAAAAAGCACAAGCTCCCTGCAGCACTCCAAAGAGTTATATTGCACTACATTAATCATCTTTAAAAGTTTGTCTTTTGACTGACAGAAAACAGAATTTAGCCTCCCAGAAATTGACTTTTTCCTAACTGCATTAGGGATCTCCATCCGGCTACTTGCCCGCTGACCTTATTACCCTGCAAATTCTACCGCACATGTTGCTTTATGCGAAGCTGGACTTCTTCATTGTCATCCAGTGCTGAATGGTACACAAATAACAGAGATGGCTTAAAGCACCTCTTTACAATTTATTACCAAATCCAAACAGCAACAGTTACTTAAACAAAACCGAAATAAACTGAATTTCTTAAAGGGCATCTATTATACTAATTTCCAACTTTATGCTTAAACTCTTAGACTCAACTAGAGTGGCTTTGGATGAGTCACAGTTGTAATTACCTTTATGCTGCACTGGGCCTCTGTGGAGCCCCTCAGTTCATCCTCTGTCTGAAAAAAAGTCATTTCAGCTCCTCAGCCTTTAAGGCCATCCAGCCTTCAAACCAACTTTCTTCTGATTAGTTGCTCCACACAAACATAACATTTAGGGTTGCTGTTCTCACAGCCAGACACGTGTGCCTGAGACGACCATATTAAGGGCAACTTCTCCCTTGGACATCATACAGGTCCAACACTCTCTGCCTGAAGCCTGAGCTACCTGACCTCATTATTTGAAACTTTAACCATGTTTAACATGAGCATCCACCACTGTAACAGCATATGCGACACAGCACACAAAGAGTCGGCCAAAGACGAAGACCGAGAATCCCAGGTGCAGCCATAAACAGCCATGCAGTGACGCAATCAAGAACAACCAGACTTTCCAATTTTTCCAATGCTTGTTATCTTAACATCACTGTCTGCAAATATCTCTCACAATTATGTCTGTAAAATGTAATTTATTGAACAGTTTCTGGCACATAAACTGCAAATAAAAAGCACACTATTTTGCCCCAGATCCTCGTCCAGCAAACCTCTCCACTATGAGGGGAATATCCTCGCTCAGCCCAGCCATACATACCTGGCAGTGTGACCTGGCCAGTCAGCGAGCGGAATTTGCCCCCTTAGTGATGCTGGGGACTTTTCCATCTTTAACCTGTGGCGATAACGCTGTGTGGACTGTGATCAACAGGTTCTCATAAAGCTAGTGGCGTGGACTTCAGTCATATACAAACGTGCTACAAGTGGCTTTTTATCTATTTGCACAATAATTTGAAAAATTAGGACACAGTTTGATATCTTCGAGATAAAAATTCATATAAAATGAACAAAGACAGATAAATGAAAACTGTTTTGGCATGTCAATCTTGAAGTTTTGAAACTTTAGGAAACATATTGAAGTAAAAAAAAACAAAAAGATCAAAATTTTGGACTTTAGCCTGGTTTACGCACGATGCGTCGTGTATATATGAGTATAAAGAAGTCACTTTGCAAAAATACAGTCAAAATACAGAAATACAATCAAAATTCAGACAACCACACATTTACTATAAATACATTTGCCAAAAATCTTCAGCAACTTCTACGTTGTATTTTCGGAATATGAATGTCACAACAATGTGAAGAATGATTTGACAGATGCTAAAAGTACAGCACCTATAGATTTTTTGCTAAATGTGGGGTCTGTATTGCTTGCTAAAAAGTCATTAAATCTATAGTAAAAAAAAAAAAAAAATTACAGTAATGGATCCATCAAGTTGACTGCATAAAAATGAGATTATTTATTTTGTCGCGACAGCTACACACATGCCAAACACAGCACGTTTAATCCCCAGAGAGGGTGTCTCAACACAGACAGAAAACCTTAAAAGAAGAAATTTTTAAACAAAACGGCACAGGCGGAAGAATTAGGTCGTGACCAATATGCAACTAATTTCCGAGCAATCTGCAAAACGAACGGCACGTCTAACATCTATCGAAATGAGGTCAGACACAACACAAAGGACGCCAGATTAAAATGTGCAAGTGTGTCAATTTAAGACAGAAAGCGAAAACAGAAAACAGAAAGGAGCAGAGCAGAAAGGGTTAGTTCATCTGAGTCTGCACGTGCATTCAGAGCAAAAGACTGTATGACACACTTGAGAGCAAGACTTTTATTATCTTGTGTAATGGGACGTCTAAAATCATTAGCCTCTACCACCCAATATATTACACTTGATAAAGAATTTAGAATTGGTAATTGTTTTCCACTTCATGCACAAATAGCGATTAAAAATAATAAATGCCATCCCTCCATGTCGCTTTCTGTTTTTCTTTATCAATCCCTTTATTCACATCTACCCCCCGCCATTACATAGTGCATTTATCAACCTGTCATCCACCCATCGCTCTTCCTCTTCATCCTTTCTTCTGCCTATTGCTTTCTCCATTTGTTTATCTTCCTCTCTAACATCCATCCCTATTAATTTCTGTGTTGGGATGTTTTGTTTGTTATCATCACCATCCATCAATCACTCCCTCTGCCCCTCTTTTTTTTTTTTTTTCATCCCTAAGACAAGAACAGTGCTTTTCCAAACGAATGGTACACTTTCACCTTTCTCCTTGATGGTCTGTCAAAAATGAAATTGCAGATTTCTTATGAAGGGGGGAAAGCTCCGTACGCTGTCGTTGCGTCGCCGAAAAATCATTACAGGCAAATACACAGGCAGGGCCGATTCACTTTCTGTTTTTGGAGTAACAATGCTGGCATTCTTCACCAAGGTGAGATGACAATAAAGAAGGAGGCATCAAAAAAAGCACAAAGAAAAGGAAACTCTCTACCTTGAATGTTGAATGGATTGTCGATGACAAAGTTTCCATTCCACACCACAGAGAGGTCGACTGGTAGGTCACTGATGTCACTGCCCTCGTAGTCATACTGCAGGGAGGAAAAAGAAAGACAAGGAACACGTGAGAAACTGGTGTTCTATAATGGATTAAATGCAAATTGTGAATTGTATGGGATATAGTTTCATTTGCATAGTGATTCACCCGGACTTGTTCGCTGCAGACAGTGAAACAACCCGAGAACGCACGCGAGCAGAAATCCATATCCACCAAAACAGACATATTTCATAAATACACGCAGAGGGAAAAACAGATGGTTTACAGCTGAACGGGCATGGAAGAATGCAGACAGGGGTGAGGAGATGAGGATGGACGAGGGGAGGAAGACAGGGAAAGTGGAAAAAGAGAGGCGGTCAAAGAAGTCAAGGGAGCCAGAAATCAAAGAGTGGTATGTGTGTGAGAGGACCTTATTCATTTACACATGAGCTAAGTGGTGGGATGAGGGTAAGGGAAAGATAAGATACGCAGCGGTGTAAAGTGAAATTGGCATTTCCAATTTGCTCACTGACACACTGGATTTGGTAGACGGAGCTCAGCCATCCCATATGGGCAATGGGGCCTGAGACACACACACACACACACACACACACGCATACACTTATGATACAGTCTGAACTTTTCTCTACTCTACTCTGGACTTGATCTGCTGTTGTTTTCCACATACAAGTGGACAAAGTTAATAACCCTTTTTTTCTAAAAAAAAAAGAAAAAAAAAAAGAAGAGGTTAGAATTGCGATCGCTGTCAGGATTACTTTAAGCATCCATTTCGCTTCAGGAGGCGTGAAGACTTTGCATTGCACAGAAGTTGTTGGGAGGAGGTTGAGGTAAATAATAATTCTTTTGTTGCTAGTTCATCTAACGGCCACTTTTAAACCCTTGCAAGTCCCAAAATTCTCTCCATTGAGGGAATGCTTGTCCAAGCTTCAGTTTTGAATTTCTTTTGGTCTCCCTCTTTGCCATCTTTGCCGTCTTCTGCAACCGGATTCCTTTTCTTCTGCTGAGTAGAGTTATACACAGGTACTCCAGCTGTTCCACTGTCCATGATTTCATCTACCTGGGGAAAGCTGCCAGTAGCTACCAGGAAAACAAAGGTGCTATCCATTTCCAGATTTGGTTGCAGAGTCCAGCATTCACGTTTTTCTTCAGTGGCTGACAGAGCTGCACAGTGAAAGCAATTAAAAGCTTATAGGGAACCAAACTAAATGCAAATGGTGCTCTTGTTCTACAGCCACAACACTACATTGTGCAATCAACACTGCAAACTTGCCTAAAATACGTTTAAGGTAGGATTATAGGCATGGTTTTTGGCGTTACAACATGGTGCCTTACATTTACCTCTCTGAGACAGTCTTTTATACCAATAAAATCATGGGTTTATTTCAGATTGCTTGCAGTTTCAGTTCTGCCTAGAGTCTTGAGTTATGAAAGATGAAAAAAATGAACAAAATGAAGAAAAAAGAAGAACACAAACATGGGGAAAAAGAAAAAGGGAACATTGTAAGCAGCCACAGAAGAAAGAATGTGGGAAGTCTGGATTTTTATTGCAACAATAAGACGATGAGATAAATACAGACCAATGAAACCACAGGATTCTGTGAGGTCAACAGCTCCAGAGAGGAGGGATTCAACCAAAAGCACTTCTGCCACAAAAGAAAGGCTGACTGAACATATTCCCTTCCCACTACTTCAACGTGACCCTGATGCACCACACGAGGTAGGTTGTTGACTTTATTAGCATCACTATTACATCCCACCGGCTAAAGAGCTGTGTATGGAAGCCCAGTGAAACCACACGGCCCACACACACATGCCCACACACTACCTCTCTTCTCTCTGCGGCGTTGCCCCCATTAAACTTTAAGGGTTTCGACTTGTCCACCGTCACCAAAACACTGGGTGAGCTTGTTCTCTTGTCAGTCCCTGCCCACCCGGCTGCCCGCCACATCATGCTTTATTCATGCTGTCACATGGTTTAAAACGCTGACACAAACCACACTGTGACACCGTGCCACCCAGTCACACTGAGCATCACCCACTGTCGCACAACTCGCTTCCTGGGGGACGCTCTGGAGTCCCAGAAAAATTGTAAGCTGATTTAACGCTGAAAAATAAGAAAGAAAAAGGAGATGAAAGTCAGGGGAGAACAGGCAGCATAAAGAGACAGAAGCAGCAGAGGAGGAAGCTAAAAATCTTTTTAGAAATAAACTCCTTAAACAACAGATATGACAAGGACTTGCAAAGTGCAAAAAAATTCAGTAAATCAAAATCTGATTAGGTCTTCCCATTATAAAAATAGCACGGTAGCAGTCATGCCAGTGGTGATGCTAGTTTACTTGGGCACAGCTTTGCTTTGAGCTAAACAATCCTATGACAGTTACAATGATAATCCTAATATGTTGATGCCTTTCAGGTGAGGTTACCATGTTCGAATAAATAATGATATTTACTTATTAGCACTGAACCCAAAGAAAAGATGAAACTGATGGGAATGTCATCAGGTATGCAGGGATATGTGTTATATTGGAAAAATAGTGGACCAATTAAATTTTTGGCCTGCTGATTGGACTAGGTGATTAGTCGGGAGTTGGTAGTATTCATTGGAAGAGGAACATGAATCAAATCAACACTGAGCTGGTCGCAGCTTTTCTCAGCTCTGCAATGACGTGTTGACAACATCATATAATACTTCCATCTTCGCACCCACGCACAAGCGCAGGGATGATGTCGATGAGCGCTAGTCAGCGTCAATGTAGCTAGCCACGCTTGGCTGTTTTGTAACATTGTAGCTCAGTGTTAATGCAAGCTAAAAAGCTTGCATTAACAAAAAAGTTGGAACAAATGATGTCAACGGTTATGGGAGGGGCTACAACAGGAAACTGCAGTTTGTAGATTGTATCCTTCATGATGTTCTTCCTACAAAATAGAGCCAGACTGATATATCGGCCGATATTAGCTATTTGCCGAAATATTGGTATTGTTATACGGCCAATAAATGAAAATTTAAAAAGTAAAGAAGAGATGGGAGAAACACCCTTCAACCATGTTATGAGTGTTGATGTTGCGTAGTTTGTCCACTACTATGCAACTTCCCTGTTGCTATGCAACTTCCCTGTTAGCAAGACGTGTTTCGTATGCCACACACACAACAACCAGCTGATCCGAGCAGAGTCAGGCAGAGTGTAAACAAGTACTCCACGACTTGTTTAGACAATAAAACAAGATTATTTTTTAAAGTGCATTGTCATGTTATCTTAGTAAGGACTCATAAATAACTATACATGACAAATTTAAAAAAAAATCTGCTGATATATCCGATATTTAAATCACCAAATATCTGTATTACTATATTAATGTATCCTACATTGGTCAGGCTCTACTACAGAATTTACCCTATATTCTGTTACATATTGCCACATTAGGTTTGATTGTCAAACCTGTCGAAATGTAGGCTGTCACCAAGGAAGAACTGCCAATGCACAGCACCACAGTGGAAACCAGCTAAAATAATTCAATAATAAGAAGGGTTTTAATATAACCTAACCAATAAGCATGTCATGGTTTGACTGGTTTGGGGGTTGGTTTCGGGGGTTTGTGTTTGTTTTTCTTTTGTTTTGTCCTTTCTGTCTATATCAGGTGGAGCTTCAGGGTGAGCACCGGTCCTTGGACTCCGCCTTTGGGTGGAGACTCTAGGGGTGAGCCAGATTGGTCTCACCTGCGGGCCATTACCTCGTCAGGCAGCAGGTATAAGAAGTACGGGTGGTGCCTCAGTTCCTCGCCAGACCATCCCAGTAGATACGGTGACACTCAGGCCTCCTCAGTCATAGTTGTAGTCACAGTCATAGTCGTTCGTGTTCTTGTTCTCGACCTCGCTCATGTTTTGCTGCTCCTTTACAGGACACCCACCTGTTTTCCCATTGAAGCCATTGGCGAAAGGAAACCCACATCACCTGACTCCTCTCGTCGTCTCAGTAATCCGCCTAGTCGTTGGCACCACCCGGACCTTGGAAACACACATACCTGCCTGCCGCTCACCTGCCTGCCCGCTCTCCACCAATCACCCCCAGCAAAACCAACCTGCCTCTCTGGAACACCACTCAGCTCAACTCAGACTCTGCCCCAAGTAAGAAAGACTGAATGGAACCCAGCTCTGGGCTACACTCTCACATCCCTCTCTGCTGAAATCAGTCGCTAACTTGTCCTCTCTCTCTCCTGGCAGAGTATTGAGATTCCTACCCCGCCCGAACCTGACAACCTCCCAAATTCCTTGTTTCAGTTGAATTCTTTGTGTTAATAAAACCCTCTTCTTTCATTACACCTGTTGCCGAGTCTGCTTTGTGGGTCCTGCCAGTCTGAGTTATGACAAAGCATGCATTTCCTAACTTAAAATAAAATGCTTGATTCAAAAAATATTTCCAGAGGTTAACTCGTCCTTCACATTACTGTTTTTTTTAACTTGTTGCCAAAACTTAACTTTAACTTCATCATAATTCTTAAAAAATAAAAAAACATTCTTGGCTTAATGAAGAATGATTGCTGTCTTTTGTTTTCGTGATTATCAACTTTTCCACATTTCCTGAATTTAATTATTCTTTTGTGCCTTTGCCATCCTGCTCTGGGTTATAACTTTGAGCACCACGTTTAATTTTTGTAATTCTTCAGTATAATTTAATCCATGATTACAGCTGCAGACATATAAATAGCCAGGTATAGTTTTGTCCAAATGACACAGATAATACTTACTTATTAGAAATTTACAAACTCATTTTATTTTAGCAAGCTAAAATGAAAGTGAGTTTGACCATGTCACTGACTTTTAGTATAGCTTTGATTTTAAAGTGGTGGTACTAGTGCTGCCAAAAACACTGTACTGGTGGGAACCCTGCAGGTGAAAGTTGCTCTTTCCCTACTGAGAGGCCCCTCTGCTGGCCTACTGTCCCAACTTCCCTCCCCTGAGTGCACAGAGCTGCTGGAGATGAGTAATCAGACTCATTACTAAAGCCTCTGGCCAGCTCCTTCATGTCACTGCATGTAATTAATCTACCTGAGACAACTCTCAGTGTAGGCCCCCCTAGGGAGAATAGGAGAGGAGAGGAGAGGAGAGGAGAGGAAATGTTGTTGAAGGCAAGGCTGGGAAAAAAGAGAACATGGTAGACTAAAGTTGGGTGCATGGAGAGAAGGTAAAGAGCAGATAAGGGGAAAGTGAGAGGAGTGGTATTAGGAAAGGAGAGCAGGGATTAGCAGGGACACAGGGGTAGCAACGTAGAGGCAAAGAATAAAAAGAGGAGAAGTGATGAGAGCCAGTATGGGATGACAACTAGAGGAAAAGAAGAACAGGGGTGAAGTAAGAGGGAGAGAAGAGCAAATGGGACAAAAAATGACTAGAGGACAGTGGAAGGAAGGAGAGTTTAACCAAGGAGGAGATAAGGGACAAGAGAGGTATAGAGAGGAGGATGGGCGATGAGAGGGGACAAGGGAGGGAGGGGAGGTGACAAGAGGAGAAAAAAGAAGAGGGAGGGGAGGAGGTGTAAAAAGTACAAGGTGAGCACAAAGCCGTCCCTGGCCTCATTACAGTAACACACCAGCCTGGCTCAGGTTCATTCGTTATCTGCTCCTGCACTCATTTATTCTCTTGCTACATGAATCGTCTCCATGGATTGCATGTCTCCATGGATTGTATGAATAGATATGGCCTGTGTGTGCGTGTGTGTGTGTGTGTGTGTGTCCATGTGCAGGTCACACTCATGTAATTAGTCATGTTGAAGGATACCTGAGTGTGTGTTAAAAATACACTTCTAGCACACACACACACACACACACATACACATACATTCACTCACATAGTGTGCAAGTCCTCCTTCTCAGTTCTACCCAGTTTAATAAGGGTTTATCAAATAAACTATTTTGCATATGTTTAATTTTGGCTTTTGCACTGAAGAAAACAGATACTGCATCTCCTTTAATGGATGAGACAACTAATTTCCCCAGTATTAAGATCACAGAGAATGTATGGTACAAAGGGTGTAGTAAACACTGTGTGCATGGAAGTGCAACTAATTAGCATTAGCAAACATGTTTCATGAGAAATGTAATGTTGACCTGATTACATTTTAACTGCATAACAAGGACACGCATCACACTGGTAATATTATACATAAAGTAGACCCAGATGCAGACCAAAGACCAAACTAGACTGGCTTTTTTTTTATTTATTTTTTTTTTATGGCAAAGCGATACATAAAAAAAAAACATTAATTTACTAACCAAGAACAAACTAAATACAGGCAACTTAAGAAACAATATGATATAGCTGTGCAGACTGAGAATTAGACCAAGCAACGACCTGACAAAGAGTGAGGGAGTAAACGCGAACTAAATAAACAGACGAGGAAGAGGGATAATAAGGCACAAGAGAACTGAATCAAGACAATAATGAGGTTGTGAAAAGGAACTAAGAAGGACTGTAAAAACTCAGAAAGCCACATAAAGAGCTAACCTTCAAAATAAAACAGGAAGCAACTGAATGACAAGCAAAGAATAAACTTACACTGACAAACAGTAAGATGCAGACAGGGGGAGCACAGAAGGACAGGAGCCAACATTAAAAAACATAAAGGAAGAGAAAAGCTAAGGATTAGAACAGAAACTATGGATAAGTACAAAGACAATGACAAAACTTCATTGACGATACTTCATTTTGTACTACCTTATGCTTGTATGTCACTATAAATAAGAGGCCATTTTTTAAATCTTTTATTCCACTATATTTACATTACAGTTAAGACTTACAACATAGCATGTACTCTTATTGATTAGACTACGGACAACTTATCAAAAAGTTATATCCAGTTTCACCATGACTATAGAAAACAATACATACTACAATAATGAAGTACAGTATAGTGGTATAGCAGTCACAAGTCTACTTTTCACTTTTGATTTAAACACATTTTGCAGACTGTGTGACATTTTCAATGCAAGTCTCTTACTTGAATTTTTGTGCTGCAGTATCACTCATTTTATTTAGGTATACAATCTAAAATACCTACCCTGCCATTTGCTATTCCAAATAACAATATTCTATGAATTCTATGCAGCAGGACACACCCATTACTGTTCCAAAATGTAATTAGTAAGTATAATTAAATAAGTAAATTAGTAGTATTTCAAAATATTTTTTATAAGATACCATTGCAGAACAAAACCTTTACCCTATATTGCACTGCAAAGGTAGTGGATGTGCACTATATAACAGGTTTGTGAAAGTTAGGAAAACTCTCGCCTTCACCTACGGCTAGCCCAATTTGTGGACTGCGAACATTCAGTTGAACACAGTCTGTCATCCTCCCAAAATTTACTGTGCTGCTCAGAAGTGTGCCAGATGCATAGACTTAGAGCCGGAAGATAATACACACAGTTACACACACACACATACACACAGCATTTGATAGCCTGTGTGTGTCAGTGTAATAAATCATGTAAAGCAGGTTGCTGGTTGTTGCTGATGCTACAGTCTCCGTCTGCTCCACATGATTAGGAAGAGGATCATGTGGAGAATCTCCATATGTCTGCTTCACGTTAGGCTTCCAAACCCCTGGGGAGGATGTGTGTGTGCATGCGTGGGTGTGTGTGTGTGTGTGTGTGTGCGTGTTTTTGTCCATGAACAAATCAGTAGGTATCCCCACAGTTTGCATGCATGGCATCGGTGTGTGAGTGTGCACGCCACCGTGTGTTTTCCTGTGAATATTTCAGTGTGCACCAATGCATACTGCAGGTCCCTGGTGTATTTGAGTATGCAAGTTCAATGTTTCAGTGTTTGGTGAGGGGCTAAATAATGCACAAAGAGACAGTAAGATTGAATGGATGAGTGTACATCTACTGCTGGCTAATTTTCTCTGTGATTTATTACCCTCTACTATCCCAGTCACAGCCAGCTGCGATACATATACACACACTCCCTACTGAGAATACTGAAGACAATGGTAGCTGGAGTGCAGGTTCTCAATCACAGATACATCTTCTGTTTGTTGATC
This sequence comes from Paratilapia polleni, assembly GCA_015106735.1. Lineage (NCBI taxonomy): Eukaryota > Metazoa > Chordata > Actinopteri > Cichliformes > Cichlidae > Paratilapia > Paratilapia polleni. The sequence continues at coordinate 28,575 of VUQI01061701.1, forward strand.
CTCTGTATTTATGTTTTCACTCTCTCATTTTTTTTTTCTATGAACACACGAATTATGCCAGTAAAGGAAAGTCTACAAACATTTACACCTGGGATAAAGACAGCACCCGTAAGCTGCACTACTACACATTTCAATATTAAAATATATCAAATGACTTTATGTGTTGTAAAGGGAAAGCCATGGATCACCCAGTCCCACAATTATCTGCACTTTGGCTCAGCTTTTTTTTAGTGTCTTTCAGCACACTGTTTTAGTTTTATGACGGGGAACCTTTCTGTTTTGGTTTAGCCTCCATGTATTAATCAGCTGTTTGCTATTGGACTGGAATCTAACTAGCCAGCACCAAAGATAACACAGGTTTGTTGAACACACTCTTAAAATGAAGCACCTTTAGTAGTACAGTGGCTTGTCATTGATGCAGTACCCTCAAATGGCTCAGTGACACTAGAGTAAAATTAAGACGGCAACCTCCTTGCAACTAGAAAAAGTCGGTGGTTGCCCGGTAATTGCATTGAGTTTTTTTGCATTCGGTGACCGATTGCAAATAGTTGCAGCAACCAACTGGTTGCTCAGAGGTTGAGTATGCAACACCCTCAACCTCTGGGTGACCACTTACATTGCAAGGCAACTGCACTGGTCGCCTGGTGGGAGGCAACCTGTCCTCAAACAATCACGGTCTGACTCAGACTGACTGCAGTCACTCTCAGACAGACTAGCGAAGGTTTGCAAATAATAGCTGTCTAATTTTTAAAGACTGTAATCAATCTCAGTCAGTCTGCACCTATACGCAAAACTCATCTGCAACGCGTGTCTTTCCGACTCAACTCAACTGGTTGCATTCTGGTTATATTCCTATATAAAAGCAAGGCTGCCGATTGCTTGTGTCATTTTGCAGGTCGCTGTCACTGGCCTGGAGCAACTACATCATTATTTGTGGAGGAATTTCTGTTTCATATCTCTGAGGTTCTGGCTGGACTCTGAATGTAGGTGTTTAATGTGAATTTCTTATATGTGGACGGCAACAGATTTGCAACAGATTTGCAATTTTCACTGATTTATCACATTTAATCGCTGTATTTTCACAGATTGAATGTAATTGCCAATTTTACCTCATTCAGTTGCAAACTGATAGCAGACTGACAGCAGACTGACTCCATCTTATTGTGTTTTATCGCCGTCTTGATGCACCAAAGTCGCTCTGGAGACAGCTGACTGGTCCCCATCTTTGGAGCAACCATTTCAAAGGCAACGAGATCACAAGTTCATTGCACACGATCACGATAATTTTGGTCATGCCACAGTCTCCAGCCACTGTTTTCCCTAGTGTGACTCTAGCATAAGGTACTCCCATCGTACCATTTACAGAGGGTACTTATTTGCACCCTTTCTGGCTTGTAATTGTAATTACAGTTTGTAACCTTAATGTCACAGTAGAAAAACAGATTTTTTTAAATGACAGGGGTACCCATCAACTTATTATTCTTTCACTTGGGAATGGACTGGTATTTGTATAAGCTATTCTAGTCTTACAGACAACTCAAAGCTGTAGGTGCAGATATTTCAAATCTGCACCTACAGCCTAGAATCACAGATTAACCCTACATGCATGTCTTTGGACTGTAGCAGGAAGCTGGAGAACAAAAAGCCCAGGAAGACTGAAACCTGTATTTTACTGTATCCCTATTTCTGAGATTGTAGGAGGTAAACATGCAGATATTTTATTAAAGAGTTGATAGGGCCCATGTTTGTCATATCAGTTTTGCAAGGACTTATTTTGTCAAATGTGTTTGAGGATGAACCAAGGTTGCAACTTTTGAACTGCCACAGCTCCGGTTAAACAGTTAATGCAGCTGTGTGAATACTGTACTGTTCAGGTGAATAGATATGTCTGAAAACCAACATTGCATGGCTGAGCAACTTTGTAACCAATCCCTATTGTCCCAAATGTCCTTCCACCTTCTGCTGTTCTAGTTAATCTCAGCAGTTTCACTTTTTCACGCCTCATGATTTCCTTTTCTTTCAGAATTACTTTCTCACACATGCACATCTTTTATATTCCAAATACATTCTGTCTCCATCTGTTTCTCCCTCATTTGTTTGTTTCCCTTTAGTCTGCTTGCTGAGCTTAGTGCTCCATCTTTCTTTATTCTTCTCATTCCCTCTTTCTACTTCCTCCATCACATTCTTTGTTGCATCGTCATTGTCTCCTCCTAATTCCCTCACCTCCTCTTTGGCTCCCTCTTTCTTTGTCTTTTTGCCTCCTTCTTTTTCCATTTGTGTGCATATGTGTGTATAGGTGTGTTTGTGTGTGTATATTTGTGTCCGTCAGTCTACCACACCAGTGCAATTCATCATCATTTTATCTACAGCTCCCTTAATTGGATCCTATCACAGTCCCACCTGACGGGCAGAAAGGCGGGGGGTGGAGAGATGGAGGATTCCTCACTCCACCTAACACCACATGGAAGTGTGCACGTGGGCGCACACGCAAACACACACACACTTCAGCCTCCTACGTCTAGCTTCATCAACAGCTGCAAAGTTGTGTTGAGACCTGTGTTTTCCTATTCTTCCTGACTCCTGCAGAGATAACATTGAGATTTTACAAAACATTAAAGTGCACTGAGGAGTGACAAAAAAATGAATGCATGTGGATATGTGTTATTTGTGTGTGTGTGTGTGTGTGTGTGTGTGTGTCCATTTGGTTTTGCAAGTGAATCAGAGTTTTGCTGAGGAAGGTCTCTGTCCTCCAGCATCAGCAACTCTCAGCAGCAGTAGTAGTGGTGTAGTAATGAATGCATCTGAGTGCATCAAACACTGGGGATGCAAACTGCTATTTCCTGGAGTAAGTGCTGGTTTTGGAGGTGTGGGAGGCTTTCAGAACACAGAGTGAAAAAAAAAAAACAGCAATCCTATTCAAACAATAAAAGGCAGCGATTTTTATTAGAGCTAAGTAATAACATGGTATAACATGGGGTCAAAATTTGAAGTATTGACCAGGTAATTACCAAAGTATTAACCAAGTAATAACTCTGTACAATGGGTAAAAGTAATATTAGACTGAAATTTATGTACGGGGTAATAAACGGCCAGTAACAAAGGGTAATAACAGGGAAACGAATTTGAAGACTCCAATTTGGGAAAAAAACATTTAGTAATAGTATAATATTATACTCTAACCTGTCAATAATAAAATGGTAATATATGTGCAATACTTATATATGGTGACATTAATAAGCTGAAAAACTGAGTTAATGCAGGTTGATGTTTTCACATTTTAGCCTCCTATCAGCCGAACACCTTCAAAAACACATAAAAATTATCGGAATTCAAAATCAGCAATTAACATATTATAATGCTGAGAATAATTCTGCTCATGCTTGAAACATTTCCCGTCTCTTTCAGGGTTACAATGTAAAAAGGATGGGTAATGCTATGACTTCTTACCTGGAAACACTTTTCCAGTTTCTGTGTAATAACCATGAATCAGTGCTTCAAAATTCAAAGCTACCTGCTTTTGAGTCATTTCATGGCGACAGCAGATTAAACCAAACATCAAAAGCCATAATGACCGTCTGGAAATACTTGTGGTAGTTTCCGCTTAATAACCATGAAAGAGGCAGGAAAGTGCCAAACCACCTGTTTCTACTGCATTTCATAGCAAGATTTCCTAAAACTGAAAAACAGGGACCAGCGAAACATACATATGTATATGGTACTTGTAAATTTAAAATCATGAATATAGCACACACTGACACCACCGGGAACTGGGACTTTATTCAGTTGCTTTGTCACCAAATGTGTAATTTATCCCATAGCCCCATACAGACAAAATGGTGGCCTAATTCCTCAAATGATGGTTCACAAAAGTTTTATTGATATGCAAATACAAAATGCTGTGGCTCTGTAAACACACCCTAAGGTCTATGAGGGGAAAATAATCACTATAATTTAACATGCTAACCATATGTCTAGTTTGGCTGCCTTCTACTAAAAACAGTTATTAAATCTTGAGTCATAAACATCTGAAAAAGAATTACTGTTCACAGAAATACTAACATTCCACTTTTAACATTACTTTCATCAAAGTATTCACGACATGATAATCTTTTGTAGAGTACTATTTACTATTTAGCTTAAGATGAAATATAAAAATAATCACTGTTATTGTACTGTTATTTATCTACATAATTTTTTAGAAGTAATAGTCTTATAATGTCAGTGACAGAAGTCTGAGTCTAAAGTCAGAGACATTCAAAGCAATTCAAGAGTAAATGTCAAAATCTGACATTGACCGGGTTATTTAAATATTCAAGCAGACATACAGCAATTACTATTTTTGCTGCTCATGCTCTATTCAGTAGACTTTCAAGTATGAGGTCAATGAGGAGAAATCTCCCAAAAACCAGAAATAACGACTCAAAAAGCCAAAAGAACCTCACTTGCATGAAGCAATTATAGAGACACAAGCGACTATATATGCGCAAATTACCTTTCCAAAGCACAAAAGAACTGTAGGAGGGATCATTACGATCTGCAAATCAACTTCAGTACCATGCCCCCGAACTATTTTTTGTGTCACCATCCAACATCAGAGGCAGAGCGACTTCCAGGATCACAGCACCGAAGCTCAATCTCTCCCTTTGTAGGGAGAAAGTGGGCGACTCGGTATAGTTCAAAAACAGCAAGCGGTCGCAAATCAGCGATGTGTTTCGAGCCCAGTGGTGATGCAGAAGTCGGCAAATGACCCACAGCCACTGACAAGTGTGTGACAGGCTGAAGAAAGGGCAGCTGGCAAAGCTGCCGGAGCCACATGCTGGCTCCTGCTGCCTTTTAACTGAGAGGACTCGCTATTGGACCTATCGGTGTGAGTGAGTGCTGTGGTGTACGCTTTGCATGTTAATCATATGTCTCGTTAAGTTAAGTCATAATTGGTGTCATTAAAATGTCTCCCCTCTGCCTCCTGCCCTGATTGGGGCCCAGGAAATTAACAGTGCTGAAGCGGTCGGTCCCTTTTAGCGCTGACAGTTTGACTGAAGGCTAAGAGGCTGGAGTAAGGACTGGGAATGAAGAGAGAGTGGTTTTGCGACAGTCAGTCCCTGTGGCCATATGCCTCCATTCAAGTCTCTGCTATACCCGTCTATTACTGCCAGTCTTCCTGCCCCACGCTGCTGCTAACACCAGCATGGCTGTCCAGAAATGAGCCTCTGCTGAAGCAGCTGGGGTCGTGGAAGACTTCATCTCTCTGCGCATGAATGTGTGTGTACTATGCGCTTTGATTCTTACCGTGGTCTTCTGACACTGTATGCTCGTGCTGTTGAACCTCAGCGCCGGGACGCTGTGTGTGTTGTCCTGGATGTGAAAGATGCACTCGTAGTTTCTCTGTCCAGATTGAGGCTGGGGCAGGTTCTGGGCCAGCAGGGTGATCGGCCTCATAACTCCGGCAGGGATATAGATCTGGGTGGAGGGCAGGATCTGAGGACACTCCTGGAGGTGAGGAAGACAGGAATAAAAAGATTGAGACAAACGTGGAGACTATAACAGAACATTTGAGATGCAGATCTGAGTGGAATGACTGTTCTTGACTTGCTGCTGCACAGATCCAGAAAAAAAAAGCTGGCATTTTGACCAGCAATAGCAAAAAAAATGAAAAAGAAATACACATCCAATACAATCCAAGATATGTAAAAACTGCTCTTTATTCTAATCAAAATTATGAATTAAAAGTGGCATCTGGATCTATCACAACTCCCCGATGACCGTAATTATAAATCCTTCTCTTTTTCTTCCCAAGAGCACACAACCCCATTAGACGCTATTCCACATCCAGCCCAGCCTCCTTTGTTCTCATGCTGAAATGCACCAGCCTAAAATCTCCACTTACAAATTAGCAACACTCCTGAGGATCAGCTCTCCCCACCATTTATGAAACACGGAATATTGAATGTAGCAGTTACTTGTCATAAAGAGTACCATTTTGGAAACAACCCCTTCCCCATATTAATGAGGCTTTTATGGATATTAGGCATGTTTTTGCCGAAAAGAATCCACCAAAGGATATTCTAATTCTTTCTGCGTGGACCAAATTGAGAGCCCGAGGCAGCGTCTCCTAGGAACACGGACATTACTAATTCTACCATGATGCACTGTAAAACAGCCAAGGTCTAGCTGGATTAGAGAGGGACATGACTGAGAGGCTCTTCCCATTCAGCAGCTTTTTGCTGCTCATCAATCAATGAAAATTTGGCAAGAACAAAAGCTCTGCGCTGTATTAATTGAGCAAATTGAAACGTCTAAGCGGCTGTTCAGCCTTAAGTAAATCAAAAAACAATATACAGCTGTCAGCTGGAATCCATGTTACATCACTGCAGAGTGAATTTGTATTTCAGTTTGTTTTTATCTGCTTCAAGAAATGAGGTGCAGTTATATCATCATATTCGAGTTTAAGGATTGGTGCCACTTCATTTGCTTCCAAGGCATATGCTCCATCACTATAGGGACTTTATGTCTTGATAAAAACATTCATAACTTAGTAAAAACTGCAGGAGTGATTTACCTTTAATGTGCTGGTCTAAGATGCTGAAAATACCATTTGTGGAAATTCTAAAAAGCCGTGATGTGTTAAAACATTGTCTGCTGTGTGAAAGGGTAAAAAGTGCCTTTGGAATATCACAAAGTCTGTAATCACCTTTAAACTACTTATACTCACTAACATGTGTTTGGTATTTGTCTGGAGATCCAGTAAACAATAATAGAGGCCATACAAAAACCAAACTACAATGCCTAAATTAAATTTTATTCCAGTTTAAGCACCATCGAGCAGGTTGTAATTTTCCTATTAGGATGCCAAATGTTTATATCTGCACTGATAAATCAGTGGGAGCTGCATACTATTTAAACCAGGGATGAGTAGCTAAAGTCAAAGCATACTGGCAGCCTCATACTCTGTAGAGTAATCTCAGTTTGAGGTTGCTCTGTGCTGGGGCACTGTCTAATGGAACCACCAGTAATGACTTGCAGATTGGCCTGGGAATGGCAGAGAGGATGCGGAAAGAGGAGAGAAATTTGGACATAATGGCACCCAGAGACTCTTCAGCTCCCTTCACAAAAATACAGTGCACACTCGCAGCCAGAAGTGACTGCACTGACTCCATATGGGATTGTTCTGGGTGAATATACAGTATGTCACAGCCAGCATCAGCATCAAAAAGCATTCACCGTATATGTAGTTCAAAACTATACGTAGTTTTAAAATTCTATGGCCCGAGTCAAAAGAGTGGATAAAATATTCAGGAATGAACAAGGAAGCTTAATGATACAGAAAAAAGATAACAGGAAATGAGGAACGCATAAAGTAATTATGACTTGCTGTAATGCTTTCCAGTGGAAATCTGAAAGGCATTATGTTCTGCCATTAGTAACTCTCTTAAAGCTGCAGTAAAATTTATTTTACAGTAAGTGAAATTAAAAGGTGTTATTCAAAACATCAAGCATAGCAGGGAACTCAGAGTGTGTTTACATTCAGCGACATTGAGCTTTTAGCGGATGTGAGCTAATTGTTTTGGTTTTTGCTCCCATACTGTAAATTGCTCTCTAATCAAACTCATCTCCAATGGCAACCTCCGTGACTGAAAAATTAAGCTGCCGCAGAAGTGCCAAAAACTGCACTTCTTTCAGGCTGCCTCTAAAAGTGAGTCCGTTCCCTCAGACGCTCATGTTAAAATGCTCAACTAAAATAAATGTTCACAAAAATTGGGTTTCTTTAGCTACTTTGCCCATTCATCACAAATGAACTGGGAATTGTGTGAGTTTGGGGTGAGTTTTTTTTTATATATATATAACTCACCCATTTAAATTTGTATTAAGGCTTAAAATTCTAAACAATGTGAGTGACAGGTGGGTGCCCTTTAGTCTTGTTCAGGATTTGGTTTCATAGACAGTCATGAGTAAGATGTTTAGTTTCCTCTTACTTTTAACCCTGTTTGTTCCAGTGTTGCCAACTTAGCGACTCTGTCGCTATATTTAGTGAGTATTCAGACCCCTCTAGTGACTCGTTTTCAAAAAAGCGACTAGTGACAAATCTAGCAACTTTTTCTGGTGTTATTGGAGACTCGGCACAACCGAACAGAAATAACCACTCATTACAACCAAGGTATGCAGAAGAGCATCTCTGAATGTAGGGTCTTTACCCTAAAATATAAAGCGGCTTGAGGCGACTGTTGTTGTGATTTGGTGCTATATAAATAAAATTGAATTGAATTGAATTGAATTGAATGCATAATATGTTGAGCCTTGAAGCAGATGGACTACAGCAGCAGAAGACCACACTGGGTGCCACTCCCGTCAGCTGAGAACAGGAGAACATGCAGCAACTGTGTGATGCTGTATGATCATGTCAATATGGACCAGAATCTCTGAGGAATGTTTCCAGCACCTTGTTGAATCTGTGCCATGAAGAATTAAAGCAGTTGTGAAGGCAAAGGGGGGGTCTAACCCGATACTAGTAAGGTGTACCTAACAAAGTAGTCTGTGATTGTATATTGATATTACTGTGATTATAATTTTACATAATACAGTGACTTTACTGATGTCTTACTCCATTTTATGACAACCCTCATGCAATATGAAACCTCACTTGTGATTATCAACAGGAGGCTGGGATGAACAGGTTTTTTTTTTTTTTTCCCTCCAGAGAGAGAAGATTTGGAAAGAAATCAGAAAGAAGACAGAGCAGAGCTCCAATCAATGCCAGTGAGCCCAGTAAAGCAGGTTGTCATTTAGTGAGGCTGACAGTTAAAATTTTAAGTATTCATAGATGGTGACAGAGTTCTAACGAACTGCTGCTAACCTCTAATAAAATTTTACGAAGAAGGGCTAAAGAAAAAAGGGAAAGAGAAAGAGTGTATTTGGGGATGGACTAGATACCCTGACCAGTGTGAAACAGGAGTCCTTGTTAACATTATAAGGACCACAATCGGGCATCTGTTCCAATTTCCACAATCTCACACACACACACACTCCAAAACACACACAGACACATAAGCATGCTCACGCCACTTCACATCTGTGCCTCCCTGCTGCCCATTCTGGTCCGTATTGCTTCAGTAACACACAATCACACATTCTCCCGAGGTCTGTTCCTTATTACTGATGCACCAGAGTCAGAATAAAAACCACAGCGCAAGATACCTCTGAGGAACACGCTAATACGCACACACACATATCCCTCAACAAGCATACAAAGGCATTCGCCACATAGGACCTACATATATAATACAAAGACACACAATTGCACAAACCAATAAAGAAAAAAGAGAGGGAAACACGCACAAAGAAGGGCAGGAGTGAACAAAAGATTCGAGAGCAGAGGATTGTGGGAGCTGTTTCATTAGGAGTGGTGACAGGTGTCAGAGCTGAGTCTGCATCAGATAGCAGAGCGGTTCTACACAATGAGACACAACAATCTCTTTACCTGGGGGATTCCTCTAATCCCTCTCTTTCTCTCCTCTCTTTTCTTTCTTCCTGTCGCTCACACTTGATCTTTACGTTCTCTGTAGCGTTCTGTTTCTCCTTTTCTCTCTCCCATTGTTGCCTTGTTTTTGAACCTTTGATTGTTTTGCAGAGAAAGCTGTTAACTGTACATCCATCAGGCATGCTTTATTCATGTGGCACTTTTCAGACAAATCAAACGCAATTCCAAGACAAAATGGAGACAGAAAGGAAAAGAAGTACAGATGACAGTTTACAATAAGTACTACAAACGATTGTAAATTATTAGTGAATTAAGCTTAAGTAAATATAAATTTTACTGTTAGCAATCAATGTAGTTATAATTAATATTATTCAATAATTTTTTAATTATCTTATAATTTATGCTTATGTCAGTAGCTTGTTTGATAAAAATAATTACTTCAGGAATTTTATATATCATTACTTTAAAAAAGTACACATTACTCATCACTTTTTTGGGGAAAGTAACGCACTTCTTTTGCAATACTCATGGCACTCTCTCTGCAAAATGATATTCTCACATAACAACAAAAATCTTATGGTACAGTCCTTCACACTGACAAATTCCTACTCTAACGTGGACACATAAGATTTCCTTTTCGTGTTTTAACACAAAGCTGACAGCCAAGTCGGTGAAAATTGCTATGGCCACAAAAATTCTACTTTAAAAACAGGTACGGGTAGGAATGGAAGTTACAATGCTACAAGCTCATCACTGCTGCTGTTACCTCTTATGTTGGCAGCAGTTGTCTCTGGCCTGGTTTGCACTTTGCCGTCACATTCTTGTCCTTTCATACAATAAAAATGAAAGTGATGTTCATATCGCCACCCCTCAAAAGCTGTAAACCATGCTATGATTTGTCCCCTCCCTGAAAAAATAGTCAGTTGATTGTAACGCAAGTGCACAGTAAACAGGCACAATCCTCCCATCATGTGTTACAGAAAAATGTAATGTGATTACAATGAGGTGTTACTTTGGAACACCCAGCATTGATCATAGCTGATAAGAGACAACATCAGTTACATTCTGGCGATACACCTACCATTCTAAATAATAAACTATAATAATAAACTATAATAATAAACTATATATATATATATATATATATATATATATATATATATATATAAAGCTCCGGAAACAATTAAGAAACCACTGCAAAATTATCAGTTTCTCTGATTTTGCTATTTATAGGTAAATAATAGAGCATTTATTTGCAGAAAATAAAAAATGGTCAAAATACCAAAAAAAGGTCCAGTATTTTCAGACCTCAAATAATGCAAAAAAAAAAAGTTCATTTTCATTTTTAAACAAAAGATTGCAAATGTTTTGACTTAGGAAGTGTTCAGAAATCAATATTTGGTGGAATAACCCTGATTTGCAATCACAGCTTTCATGTGTCTTGGCATGCTCTCCACCAGTCTTTCACATTGCTGTTGGGTGACTTTATGCCATTCCTGGCGCAAGAATTCAAGCAGCTCAGCTTTGTTTGATGGCTTGTGACCATCCATCTTCCTCTTGATCACATTCCAGAGGTTTTCAATGGGGTTCAGGTCTGGAGATTGGGCTGGCCATGACAAGGTCTTAATGTGGTGGTCCTTCATCCACACCTTGATCAGCCTAGCTGTGTGGCATGGAGCATTGTCCTGCTGGAAAAACCAATCCTCAGAGTTGGGGAACATTGTCGGAGCAGAAGGCAGCAAGTTTTCTTCCAGGACGTGGCTTGATTCATGCGTCCTTCCAAAGACGAAACTGCCTGACTCCAGCCTTACTGAAGCATCTCCAGAACATCACCGATCCTCCACCAAATTTCACAGTGGGTGCGAAACATTGTGGCTT
>VUQI01061702.1:1726-34392 GCA_015106735.1 Paratilapia polleni
GTGATTAACTGCCAAAAAAAAAAAAAAAAAAAAAAACAGTCCGATTTCAGCTTTTACCTTGTACATACTGAGAGAGCCTGTTTTCTAATTGAGTAAATAAAAGGTCTTTGGGTTTGGTCACTACACAGCACAACATCTGCTCTTAAACGTGATAATAACACCAAACACTTGTAATCAATATTTTTATAAAAGAGCCTGAGATGAGGTCTCCAAATTGCTCGTTTTGTCCAGCCAACAACCCAAAAGCCAAAAACAGTGAATTTACAATAATATGTAACAGACAAAAGACTGATTGAGATGCCAGAATCAGCAAAAACTTCAGGATACATGATACAGACATTAGCAGTAATCAGAATTAGCAGACTTATTGTTTCAGCTGTACATGTGACAGTGAGTGCTGAGCAAAGACTCCACAGCTGCTGAGTAAACGTATAAGCTTTGCCACAGTGTCAACATTAATGTAGGACTAAAATAAACAATTATTTTTATTATCAATTCATCTCTTAACACAATTTACCAGAGCCCAGATTTTGCCCAGCAAACAGTTAAAAACCCAAAACATTTAATCTCCAATAAATATAAACAAGGAAAGCAGCAATTGGTTTGTAAATGAAGCTGTATGTGTTCCTAACCACATACAGTTTTTGGACAATGACACAATTTTTGTCATTTTCCTTCTGTACACCAACACAGTGGATTTTAAAATCAAACAATCAAGATGTGATTGAAGTGCAGACTTTCAGCTTTAATTCAAAGGGTTTAACAAAAGCATTGGATTAACTGTTCAGGAATTACAGTCATTTTTATACATAGTCCCCCATTTTCAGAGGCTCAAAAGTCATTGGACAGACTAACATAACCTTACATATCAGGATTGTTTTTAATAGATGTTTAGAAAATCCTTTGGTGTCAGTGACTGCCTGAAGTCTAGAACTCATGGACATCACCAAATGTTGTGCTTCCTCCCTTGAGAATTGAGCAAAATTACGAAAACTGTGTCCTCATTGTCCAAATACTTATGGACCTGACTGTATTTATGACTAAGCTGTCATTGTAGCCGGCTGTAACGACGCAGGAACCATGCTGTTCATTTGGAGTGGCTGAAAAATGAAATGCAGGACGCACTGAACCAAATTTAAGTAGATAGCTAAAATCACAGACTGGAAAACATGGCAGTGAAGCAGCTTCATGTGATATGATTAACGGGGGGAAAAAGCTGTGTGTGTGAACCCAACACAGGATCTCTTTGATGGGTGTAGTATTTGTGTGTTAGTTAATCCGCAATGTGTTACTCACACACCCGGCATCACTGCTGGTGTGTGTGTCTATTCACTGTCAGCTTAGCCCACTCAATTCCTAATCCAACAGCACAGAGAGGGAGAGTCGAAGGCAGGGAGATAAATCTGTGTGTACCTACATGTGAAATGCCTCGATGATTTACATTTTGCAGATTTCCTCTCTTGTGGCGCTGCTCCCTCACCGTATCAACTTTAAGCGCCATTTATTCATTTATACGGCGGAAAGACGGACACAGATTCCACTAGTTGCCCTGACAACAGACGCGACTGATTATAGCTGGCCTCGCACCTCGCCGGCCAAAATTGCCAGTGAAGCGAGTCAAAGGCGAAAACCATCAGTCAGCTCCCATTCAGCAGCATTCACTCCTCCCACTTTCTTCTCTCTCAATGGCCAAACAATGGCCGAGGCTTAGCTCGGATCATCACTGTGATTTGTGGTGCTAATGGGGCACTTTATGTGTGTGTGTTGGCCATAAAACTAGCCCTTCAGAGAAAACAGGTCTCTTCTGTCCTTCACAAGCAGAGCAAAAAGTATAAATTCTGAACAAAGCTCTTGCATTAAATCAACTGCTGTGATGAGCGGGGGAAAACTCAAACACTTGAGGCAAGGAACAGAGAAAAACTCTTGAGCTCTTTTTTATATCTCAGAGAAAAAGATTGTATCTGTGGCAGCAGTTGGAGCAGGGGACATGCTTGTAGACTAATAAAGAATAGCACATATACAGCATTTCTGCCAGTGTATTACAAGCCGTAGGGCCACCTAAGCATGCAGGATAAATAAGTGTTAGATCTGTTTTACCTGATCACCTGATATCTCTCTCTTATTCTTTGCCGTGATATAGTGCTCTCTCCCAGGATGGAAATAAACTCGGTGGTATCTCTCTCTCATCACCCACTGTGCATGCAGAGATGCCCAGGCCAACACACCTCTGCTGTTCCCTCTGTGCCTCACTCTCTTAGCGTTACAGCAGACTGACAGTGCTGCATTAATTGAGTGCAGCATCAAATACGGTGGAGTTGGAGTCCGAAAACTCTGGAGAGGCAGTTAATGACATCTACAACTTCAACGGGTCAGACATGACACTGGTTAATTGTAGCTGAACTTTCAAAATAAAAGCAAGGGGTTTGTTTACTAGTAAACCAGTCACAAGGTCTCTCGGATGGATGAAAAATCACACGTTTTAGCAGGTTCACGGTGATCAGTCATAGCCACAGAGATATCTCACATTTTTCACTATTAAATTACTGGTGACAGTCTGCCACACAGACGTTCCAGCCTCTGAGACCTCAGGAAGTTCTTTTTATGATTTAATAAAAAGAAACAAGCAAGAACACAACCACGACTTCTCATTTAATATATGGATTCAATCACTCAGGCTGGAGAACTTCAAGAATAAATATAGTTCCTCCTTTTTGTTCTGCTGTTGTGTCAGCCAGCAGATATTGAACTATATCTCCAGAGATGGAACTAACTACTGCTAAGCTTATCACAACTGACTGATTTATGGAATATTTTGGATTAATTTAAAAAAGTGTGAAAATAGAAACAATGGGAGTGGGCTGCTGCCCCAGGCGATGGAGTTTAAATCTGTAAGGATCTGCTTCATAAACCCGGTAAAATGGAGCGTGAGGTGGAAGCACAGGTTGTTGTAAGAATCAGAAGTAATACGGGTACTGCACTGGACTGTTGTGGTGAAAGCTTCCGATTCAAAGGTTCAGCTACATGCCAGCCCTCACCTACGGTCACGAGCTATGGGCAGTGACCGAAAGAATTAGATCACAGATGTAGCAGCCAAAATGGATTTCTCCTCAGGGTGGCTGGGCTCAGAGATAGGGTGAAGAGCTCAAACATCCATAGGGAGGTTGGACTGCAGCTACTCTCCTTAGCACTGGAATAAACCAGCTGAGGTGCTTCAGCCAGCTGATCCTGGATCCCATCTAATGGAGGTTTCCAAGGCACGTCCAGCTAGGAAAGACCCCAGGACAGACCATGAACTGGCACAAGGGTCTTATTCAGGAAGAACTGGGAAAACTCTGAGGACGAGGGACTTTTAATATCCTGCTTAGCCTGGTTCAATCACAATCCCACCTCGATAAGTGGAAGAAGGTGGATGGATGAAGTCCAAAAGCCAAAGATTTTCAGTGTGCAATAATACAGGACAAAGTAAAGCAGCAAATCTTCACATCTGAGAAGCTGGAGCACAAAAATTGCTTGCTGGGTTTTTAGGATAAATGATGGCAACCATTAGCTGATTTATTGATTAGTTGATCCCAGGAAAAAAACATTTTGATCATACTGATTAATTAAAAGTTATGTTTTTATTAAAAAGGCTGGTGTCCATTGCTTAAATATTCAGATTTTCCTTATTTCTTTCTTATTTGTCTTTGGCGAGTTAGCTAGACAAAGACATGACTTTTTAAGATGTTATAAAAATTGAGTTTATATAACCATTTCCTGGTTCTTTTTTAAGCCAAACTAGCAGATTAATCAACAAATGATAGGCCAGACTAATTAATACTAGATAAAATCATTGGTTGCACTTTTACACTGACTGTCCATCAAATTTAAGGTTTAATGTGTATCTAATAAGGGTAAAAAAATAAACAGAAATAAACAACTACAAGACTGAAGAGTGACTGAAAGTATTTAAATGTGTTGGAAAAACTACACTTAAGAAAGGATATATTTCTTTTAAATCAATTGTAAGTTGCACAATCTTGTCTTTTTTTTTTTTGGGGTGTCTAGCAATCTGACACTTGAGGGAAAAGTCTATGCATGATGCAATTCTCAGCCAAAACAAAGCAGATGAATGAATAAATTGAATAAATGGATTTAACTGTTTTGGCAGATGCATTTTTAGCAATAGTAAACAAATGCATTGTGTCTGTGCCAAAAATGTGGAATTAGACCTTGAGGAAGGCATGCCTCTTTTTTTTCTTTTACTAACACAAGAAGAAAAGTCTTACAAACACAAGCTGCCTAGAGGGAATACTGTCAGGAGCTCAGAGAAGGAAACACACCCCATCCCCTTCCTTTGGATCAAAAACACAAACATCCAACATGAAGAGGAAGAAATCGTTCTTTTTGAAAGTGATCTTATGAGCAAAAGCTACTTGATGTAATAATTATACACCCCTTTGCACGCATACACACTCTGTTTAGGCTACACAAATACTCAGAAAAGAGCAAATTGACTTTGACCAAGTCAACTACTTCCTTCTACCCAATTTTCTGACCCATATTTGTTTCTTTCTCTTTTAGGATGCTGGCTGCATCCATGTAATGGGAGAAACTGGACACCATGTCTCTGCAGCTGCTGATGTGGGTCTTTCAACAGACCGCAACCCTCTCAACTCAGCAGAGATGCTGAAGAAATGCCAGAAGTTTAAGTGTGCATTACGCATGATGCTTTTTCTTGTTGCCGTATAACAGTCAGATCTGCAACTGTGAAAAAAAAAAAAAAAATCTAAAAATTTAAGGCATGTGACCAAAAATAAAGAAACATTTTTGGGCATTAAAGCAAAAGCAAGAGTCAACAAGACAAAATTATCTGTACAAATACCAGTGACGCAGGGAGGAAAAGAAAGGTGTTGCCGGGGAAATTGTGCATGCTTCAGTGTTCAGACACTATCTTCTTCAGCTACTGAGTGGGGAAATGTGCTTGAGGAAAGTGAATGAATATAACCTGTAAAGGAGCCTTTGGGAAAGGCAGTAAACTATGTCTGTGCCAGGCTGAATGTGAGGCATCACTGGAAAGATGCTCAGTCGACCACAAGTATCCCCTGAGTGTTGTCAAATATAGGATCACAAGGAAGGATGTGATGGTCTGCCTTCAGTCACTGAACAGCTCATGGAAGGTGTCATGGGTTGAAAAATGTCTTGTGTACCTGTGTACCATGGAGACGTGGTGCACAGTTGTGTATGTGGGTGTTAGCTGGCAAAAAATGCTGTTACCATCTCTCAGAGGATTCCAGCTCTTTAAACAATCAAATTAAACCAAACTGAAGAAGAAAATTGTGTTCTTAAAACATTGATCCCGCAACACATGTTAAGGGCACAGCCCTATATTCACAAACTTGAGCTTCCCAAATCCATTACTCATAAGCAAAACATGTTTAAAAAAAAAGAAAACACAAACAACCATTCTTTCAAATTGTACTGAACGAGACAACAAGCTACAACCAAAATTTCATAAAAAAGACACCCCAAAGACAAAATATGACAAGGTATGGGATTGCACTCCACTCTCTCGTCTAAACATGGTCATTCTGGCTCCAAAAAACCAACATGATGGCAACTACAACACTAACTTTGAGGCTTTAAAACTGCAGAGTCCTAAACCAGTGAGTGAAGTCACAGTGGCTACATCCATCTTTCATATACAGTCTGTGGCTGTCACACAGCTCCTAGCCTATCAGTTAGTTTGATTGTTCCGTAAAGGGCTTCACAAACTGGGTCACAGAGGAATGTGTTTTTCCTGTCATAACATGTCATGTCATTGAACCTTAAGGAGAATTAACAGTGGAATCAAGTCACCACAGCATGTGAAAGGCACTGTACGGCCATCTGCCCTCCTCTAACAAGGAGCCCTGCAATTTAGGAATTTGAACGCACATTCAGAGAACAACAATGTCCCTCTAGTAGCCCTTTATGTCCATATCTACTCCACATGATTGTATATGATGACAACATAAAATGACTTCACCTGAAATCAGTAGAACAACTGCAGACAGACCTGACAAACCTGCTCCACCACTGGCTGTGTCTGTGGGTGACTATACACTAACCTGCTGCTTTGCCAACATTAAGTCTGGATCATAAAAAAGTCTTAATGTTAAAAAGTCACATGGGCACAGTGTCAAACTGACTTAAAACAGGGGTGTCAAACATACAGTTTCAAGGCTAGAACCAAGCTGCCAAAAGGGTCCAGTCCAGCCACTTTAATTTTTTCAAAAGAAATGCACTACTGTCACTCTTGTTGTAACACTGAAATGCAAATGGATGGAAAATGAAAGCATTTTTACATCCAGATAAGTTGTTTGAATCATAAAGATGTAAAATACTATTCTTGTTTAAACTCTTCATGTTAAGATTTAGTGCATTTTCACTGTGATCTGTGAATTGTAATGTACATATAATGACAGTAGACTCAAAGAATGGATATAACTGAAATATAATCTTCTTAAAAATACACATATTTTTATTAAGACATCTCAGGCTGTTCATCCAGTTTTGTAAATGGATCGCTCACTAAAAAAGAAAAATATTTTCACAGGAAATAACACCTTCTGCTGTAGGGCTGTGCAGCTAATCGAATTTTAATTTCGATTACAATTTTGGCTTTGACTGATTACTAAAACAAGACTAACAAGATAAAAACAATTACTGTCCAATAATTCTCTTGTTTTGCCTTTCAGCACATCTCCCTGCCCAACTGTGGCAGGATTACTTCATTTATTTCTTTAGTTTTTAAGTAAATCCACTTAAATGAAAAGAAAGGTTTCTACAGTGAGGTAAAGGGTGTCTTTCACTTAGGCCTATTGTTTTACTCTTACAGAAAGCAAAGGAAATTACGCAGTGGTCTTACTGGGTCACACTGATCTATATGTAGCCCATGAGCTAAAATGACTTCAAATGACTGGTCTACAGCATGTCTGGACGGGGCGACCAGATCCTAAAACTAAATGTGGGACAAAGATTAAGTTTGTGTGGGATAATGGGGGCTAACACTCAGAGGTATTTTTAGCATGTGAAGAACATGTTTTATTTAAAAGTGACCTTTCCAAACCCCTGGCTAAGTAAATACAAGAAGAATAAAAGGAAGCTAAAGTTTAGTCTTCTTACTCCCCCATATACTCCTTTTTATCCCAACCTTTAAAATGACTGATTTCAGGTGCTGTTTTGTCTGTTAGTCACCTGCCTTTCACTGGAAATGAAGCCTCCAATCTCTTTATGAGCTTCTTGTGAGACTCATAAATTAACGGAGAAAAACATTAAAAAAAAAAACCTCTCAGAGAATCACGTTCCTCCAGTTTCCCACAGTTATTACAAGCCTCCCAGTCTTTACTGAAGCTGTAATGATTTTTTATTTGTTGCAGTTTTCATCATATTCCACAGAAATCTGTGTAGCTTGTGACTTTGTGGAGACTTTAAATTTTTCAGCTTGGTCCAGACTTTAGAAAAGTCTTACAGTGTTGACTTTTCAAAGTCATTTGTATACAGTAGATAGTGTTGAGGGTAATGACTCAATTACCATTATGTCAGATCTAGTGTATCAGGCTATACAAGAGTTGCCAGGAAAGAAAGCATGTGGGTTAGATCATATTCCTGCTGAACAACTTAAATATTTCCTCTGCTTTCGGTTTGATTTACCGGTAGGCCCGTGGCTTGTTGCCAGACTCCAGGGTGTCTGTTTTTCTGGTGCCGATTATTAAGGGTAAAGCTTGTAAAGTAGTTAGCCTTGATAATTATAGGCCTATAGCTTTAGCCAGCAGACTTCAAGATGGTTCAGCACAAGTGAAATGTTTGTAGCTGCAAGAGTTAACACTAATCTCATGCATACGTTCATCTGCAGGCTGAATGCTTCTGAAAATGAAATCATTGTAGGTTTATAAAGTATAAGATTTAGGACCACACATTACCAGTTCCAGGTGTGGAGGCACTGGAACAGATGTGTTTCTGTATGTATTTTATTTGATCTTTTTTATGTGTTTTAATTTTGGACGATCATTAATAAAGAGTGTTTAACTCATCAGAGTACATCAAAACAAGGGACAATATGTCAGTATGAGGGACGGGGGACAAAGGATTAAAAATGATGTGCAGTCCTACATAAAGACCTCAGTCACCTCAGCCCGACCCTAGTTCAACTTCTCTTTAAGACAATACACAGATATTTTGGCCATAAAGTCATAGCAGTTGTTTCTTCAGATTCTGCTGATAGTTTAAGTTGATTTTGGAAGGTTTAAAATCATTTTAAACACAGGAATTTACCTTTTTTTTTTACATAAGTTATTATGCAATAGTTTTACTGGTCCGGACCTACTTGAGTACAAATTGGGCTCTATGTGGTCCTTAAACTGAAACGAGTTTGACACCCCCGCAGTAAAGGAAATGGCTTTATCAAATGGCCAGAAATAACAGGAAAATGTACAGACTCATTGCCCCACTTGTATGCATTATATCTGGATCGGTCTAGTAGTGTCCAAATTGCTAAAAATTAGAACAAGTTCACTGTAATAAGCTCGTTTATCGCCCCCAAACTCCATTAAGAAATCTGTCCATTTTTAACGCTGCCTCACATGTCGTCAAATTGTCAACATCATCGGCTTACCACAGCGCACTGAAGTACGAGATCAATTTAAAAAAGCAAAATTTAAAAGCAAGAGCACTGACAAGAGTATCGGATCTGTGCCGAATTCCGGAAACCCTCCCACAGATGCAGAAAAAGTGTGTAAATGTTTTGTTTATTTATCCGATACGCATGAATTCCAACAAATAGGGGAAAACTGACATTTTTAAATGAGGTGTGACGCGGCGCCTGAAATCAAAACGTGTCGGGACTAGTCGGCGGAAAGCTGACTGACAGGTGTTTGCGTTTCAACACAGTGTTGCTTAGATAAGAGGAGGAACTCCACCTTATTCCAATGAAAGAAATTCTACGGTTATAAATAACTTATAAACTCTTAGATGGACATTTTAGCTCGACGTCGCCAGATATTAAAAGACATAAACATAACGCGCTGGGAGACTCACTGCAAACGTGGAGCAGTTTTATAGACATTAACGTTAGTTCGCTGACGTTAGCTGACTTCGTAGGAGTAGAAAAGGTATTTTTACCATTTTATCGCCGCTGGTGTGTGTGTTTCCCTACTTCCAAACTTTTCTCCGCAGCAGCACAGCCAGCTCCAGACATAATCTTCGGGCTCAAACTGGCTCCCCCGTGTCGTTTTCCTCCGTGATAAAACTAACCGTTAACATCGTCGGGGCAGCACATGCCATCGCGGATCCTGCATCTGATGCCGCTGCTGGAAGCCCACCAACGGCCGCAGGCAACGGTGGGGTTCCTTCCCTAACCAGCCCGCCGCGTTAATCCTCCTAAACCCGGCGAGCCACAGACAAGCAGTGTGTCGCTACGGCCCGCCCCCCGCTTTACACAGAGGGAGGGGCTGTGAGGCATATCGAATACTCCCACTTTTATTAATTCATAACCAGAGAATGTGGGCCTCTCAAGTCCACCAGATTAAATCTACTGTTTGTTTCTCAACAATATCTTGATTAATATAAAAAAAACAAAAAAACATTAATATCAACAGCAAAGCACAGAGACACAAAGAAAATAAAGAAAGACACTCCTGTTATTGTGGGCCGGATTATCCAATGAACATTCTGGGCATTGGCCCAGGGGTCACGCTCCGATCATCAAGTTACAAACAGACCCCAGGGCACAAATGTTTGATGAAGCCCATCTTACATATATAATTAAAATCCTTCTTGAGTGTATGTCAGACTCCATCATATCTTAAAGACCTCATAGCATAATATTATCCCAACAGAGCACTTCCCTCTCAGACTGCAGGCTTGCTTGCAGTTCCTCCAGTTTAGAATGGGAGGCAGAGCCTTCAGCTACCAGGCCCCTCACCTGTGGAACCAGTCTGAGTTCAGGAGACAGACACCCTCTCTACTTTGAAGATTAGGCTTCAAACTTTCCTTTTTGATAAAGCTTACAGTTAGGGCTGGATCAGGAGATCTTGATCAGTCCCTTAGTTTATGGTGCCAAAGATATCAGTCCAAATATGTCAGCAGGAGATATATCTGGTTGCTCTTTTGAAATAAAAATTGTTGTATATTCATAGATTCTGAGCTTTTCTATGATAAATGAGTCTTAGATGTAATTTTACAATTTACTTCAGATTAATTTGAAGGTTTTATGTAACACACTAAATCAGATACACATTCTTACTTTCACTCACCCAGGCTCACTTTAAATAATCTGTTCTCTATCAATTCTGCCTTTATAGAGATAATTATTGAACCAAATGTTTATTATTGAGGTTGTCTTTAGTGCTGCTATGTTACTGGACTGGATTATAAAGTTAGATTGATATTTCCTTGATGTAACATTATAATCTTGCTACATGATGAATTTGTGGCAGATCTGCTGCATTTTTTGCTGCTGCATCAGTTTATTGTTGTAGGGCTTTTACCCCACCTATCAAAAATATGTTTTATGTGACATAAACTCATAATGAGATGGGGAGATGTTTTTTTTTACTCCCTGACTACTTCTCTTGATATTAACTTTCACCTAAATAACTGAATAAATAATTAAATAACTTCATGTAAACTTCATGTAAATAACTTCGATTCATGTAAACCGTGCAGTGCCCGGCTGCAAACCAGGCAGCCATCTGAGCAACCAAGAGAGCAAAAGTTCGTGACATGCAATACTGGCATGTAAATGTATCAGGACTGAAAAGAGGGGAGTGTAGAAGAAATACTCATGCATCATGGGAATTACCCCAGCTGCCTGAACCTGAACCTGTATAAGAAGCACTTTAAGGCTTTAACTCATCACAATGGAGTACTTACTATTGGAGAATTTCTTTTAAAAATGCATCATTTTTATAAGTTTAGCATATATTTTGGATGAAAATGTTTATTTGAAGAGTAGCTTTTGTGAGATCATTTGCATATAAGCATAAAATATCAGAGAGCTGTTCTGGGGCTCTTTTTTTTTTGATGATCAGTTAATGGTACTTTCACACTGATAGAAGTTTTTAAAAGAAGATGTTCAGTTCCTTTGTATATCTGCCATCTTTAATATAAACTATGTTTTGCCAAAGTTCTTGTTTACACCTGGTGGAAACACATAATCACCTAGATAAAGAGATAGCTGAAATAGGTAGACATGACACAGGCTAGATGAATTACGCCACAAAGGTCTGGGGATTGATTCATGAATGATTTAAAGGAACAGCAGCTCTACTCTGGCCCTACTGATAAAGAAACCAATTAGTATGATTCCTGGCCCTGTCATGTGATCTGGGCCTGCTGATAGTTTTCTGTCAAAGCGGACATTAAGAATTAATCCTCACAATATAAGTCCTCTGGCTGGCATTTCCATCTTATGAAAAACACACCAGTATACTCACAGTGTCCGACTCTTCTGCCATTCTTTATCACTTTCTTCTCCCTTATGCACACAGGGGTCTGAAACCTATTTTATGAGGACGCTGGGTGAGTCAGCCGGCTGTTAATCATTGTGACAAGTGTGTGTGCTGACAGGTTGGACGCTGTGAGGCTCAGTGATTCAGCCTGCAGGGGAGAGTACAGCACCTGGCACTGAGGCAGCCCGCAGGGCAAGAGCTCCCATATTAAAATTTGAATCTGTTCCAAGTGGATCAAATCGTGTTATTTCCTTGAGTGTGCATGTTTAGATCATCACTGCATAGCTTTAGGATAAACTGATCACAGCAGAGAGAGACAAATCTCTCTGCTGTGATCAATCCTAATAACCTGATACACTTCCACTCCATTTCCCCTCAGTATTGACGTATAAAATCCATTTGTGTGAAAGAGAGATAGCAGGCGGAGAGGTAATTGTGACATTTAATTAGGAACAGATTGGTGCTCTGTTTGTACTTTCGAACTGATTTGGTTCAGAGAGAGCTTAATTTACGCGTTCACAGAAAACAGCTTTAGACTGTAACTGCCATTAGGAGCAGGAATCTAATGGATATTTCCACACTGCATGACACTTCTGAGGCTTTAAAACAGGAAAACAGCAACAGAAGAGCATTTTAAAACTATAACTGTTTTGATTTACTGCAAGAAAATCTAAAATTTAATCAAACAAAGACACACACATGCTCTCCATCTTCATCTAGATGTCTTTTACTTTAAATAAGTGAATAATAGAGCTACAAATCAAGTTATTGTACAAAACCAGAGGCAGGTTACAGCATTTATTTTAAAGTCCAGCGCATAACCCACAGAGCTTGTTCTCATAAAATGATGCAAAACCTATGTTTGCGGCAAGGAAATATATATTTACATAAAAGTTCAGCTGTTAATCACAAGATGGCATTGTTCTCTTCCACCACCAGCAGTGTTTATGTTCTTTATGGACTTCCTGCTCCACTTCCTGTCTCTATCTCAGCTGTGACTTAAGCCTGACCTCTGTTATACCAGAGACTTCCGGAACACTGATACTGGCCTGCAGTATTTACTGTAGGTGGGTCTCAGGATTGTTTGGGTGAAGCGAGGATCAGGACATTCTGGTGAGGTTTTTCTCACTGAGTGAGGTCAGAAAACAATGTAGCGGCTCTGGAATGTTTAGATGACATGGTCACAATATTCTAGTATTCTGGAACATTCTGTAGGGGCTCTGGAATGTTTAAGTTAGCTGTTCAGATGGAATTCTAGAATGTTTAATTAGTCAAGACAGAACTTTTCCAGTTGGATTCCAGAATGTGTGAACTGGGGTCATACTACTCTGTTGAAACCCTGAAGGTTTTGGTTATGAGATCACAACTGAAATATGTGAGAGGAATTAAAGAAGATGGGGGTCATAATCTTAACATTTTATATAAAGTAGCACTACATAAATTTTGCTGAAAGTGGTAACAGCGGCCTCTATGGCCACAAGGGCTAATTACAGGATTCTGGTGCATGAATTTCCAGTGCATTCTCATCACAGACTGTCACATAATACAACTTTGTCAGATGCCCACCAAGATTTTCCCTAATGCCCAGTGTTTTTTTTAACATTGAAACATCACCAGATGTGCCATATCAGGCACAGAGGGTTACTACAAAGTCCACATTAGGAGGTAGGATAAGTCCTAGGTGTATCAACTAGGACTTATCCTACCTTTCTCATTTTTCCTTTTCACTTTTTTGTTTTGTTTTCACACACTTTCTACTTTTGCTTTCACTCACTGGTTAGGTTTAGTTACTAAAAACTACTTGGTTAGGGTGAGGAAAAGATTTGGCCTTATGGTTTGGCTTAAAATATGCCTAGATGACTAAACTGCACTATTAAGAAGGGCCTGGAAATTCTGTTGGGAGTTACAAGTTCAAGTGGTAAATGGTACAGACCTTTTAACTGCTTGTGCAACAAACACAACATGAACATCTCAGTTCAAATCAGCAATATAAGGTCATTTTGAACTTGTTACATACTGACATTTAGTCAGGACCCCTTGGCATGATTCACTGGGTAACCCTTCAGTGTATTTTTTCAACAAGCAGGGTATGTCTGACTTCAGCAGAAGTACTTTGACATCTAAAATAGTTCATAAAAGACAATGTAAAGACAGAACAGAAGACATTGGATGAGAAGACTGCTGCAGATGGGGAAAGTTTGCCTTCTAACATGTTGTTAATATTATAAAAGGGTGTATTTGTAACCCAAACTATGATGTTTTTGATGCATAATCATAACACACAGCAACTCAAAATAAAAAGGCAAAAATTGGAGTCAAAAAATTGCTGGGCTAGACAAGTCACAAACTTCTGTCTCCCGGGTGGAAGTCCTGTGATCAATGCCACTGTCATCCTTTCTCATGCAGACTTTGAATTTGCTTTTTAATACTGTGTTGAGTATCACAATGCACGTCAAAATAGAAGACGCTGAAGCACGATGAGAGAATCTCACTAAACAACAGTATGTGATCATTTGGGAATGTGTGCCTATTTTACTTCCCACAGCAACAGCCAGCTTTGTGTTACATGTGCTTCAGCTGAATGAAACTCATTAGTTTATGCAGTGTTACTACTCATTCACCGTAATAATTCAAGGGCATTTAATCACAGCCACAAAAAAGCAATAAAAGAAATAAATGTAACTCCCACATCAAAACTCCCACATCAACACAACAGTTTACTAACAAACATTAAAAGCAACCATTAGAAGTTGTATTAAAATTTGAGTAAAGCAGATGTCATTGCTTTCCTTTGAGAAGTCTAAACAAAGTTGACTTATTTGACTTATCAAAAACTAGTGAAGCTGTTATTTTAAGGTAAAATAGCGAGTTTGTGCTGTCCACAGTGTAGCAAACCTAAGTGGGTTTCCTGTTTAAGCTGCTTTGAGTGGTCAATAACACTAGTAAAGCGCTATATAAATGCAGTCTATTTACCACTTAACTGTCACTATTAAAGCTTGTGCTGCAGATAACAGTATTTTTTAGTGTAGAGAGCCATTTTCCCAAAGGCGTCTATACAACTGGAAGTCTTTTTGCAACTGCAGGAGTTGCCCCCTGCTGGGCATTAAAAAGACTGCACGAGGCACTTCTGTATTAGCTTTACTTTTCAGACCCAGACGTTTTATGCTCGTCCTTCTTTCCTGTCTATTCTACACTGTCCTATCAAATAAAGGCCTAACATGCCAAAAAATATCTATATAAATAGATAAAAGATTATAAAAAATAATCTTTTTGATCTGCTATACCAGAGAAGAGTAGCACATCCTCATAGTCTTGTCATTGTTTTGAAATTTGCTTTTCAACCCTGTGCCGCACTGGTGACTTAGGTGACGTTAATGCTAGTCCAGTATGTCACTTGATCCCTGTATAAACGCTTTCAGCGTTAATGTCCGTTACTTCAGTGCCAGTAAAACTGACGTCAGTGCTACTATCAGTTCCCACTGTCACTGTTGTATAACCTTCTTCATACAATGAGCATATGAGAAAGTGACAGACAGAGGGAGAAACTGAAACAAGAAACTGTGAGCTAAATGACACACAGCTGTCCAGATACAGCCCTGCTTTTGCTGGGTCTCTGAGTCAGACAGGAAGGGAAACTTTCCAAAGAAGACTGTATGTCAGATATCACTGACATACAGACACCCACTTTTTATGGACTGTCAAATCAAGTAATGTTTCAAAGATGAGATTAAACCTAGAGGAGATTATATTTTTTTTTAAATGTATTTTTCAACATCACAAAGACAAATGATGTGTGTGTGAGTATCATGATAAGTAAATGATAACATATATCTTTCAAAGTTCCGGGAATAAGGACATTAAGTGGAGAGAATTTCATTAAGATCTTGAATATTTCACAGTTATGACTCCCGTCTAATGTCTGATATCACTGTTCACAGACACTCTAATGTGTTTCTAATTGTCAGATGGGAATGTGGCTACAACCAGATGAGGAGAGGGAGGAAGCTGCTGCCCACTGCTGTGGGCATCATTTAGCATAACTTATCTTTCCTTCATGGTGTCAGGAGGAAAGGGCAGGGCAAAGACAGTTTAACTGAGTGTTAATTAAAGTTTAATTGATTCATTTCAGTCAGAATCAATTAAGATAGCAGGTGCATAGCATACACATGGATTTCTTTTGAGCTCAGTAACTGGAGCAGTAAAGTTAGGTATATTTTTCTTCACATAAAATTTGACCAGCGTTTATGAGCGATACTGCTTGTTTTTTTTTTTAACTGTTGTGCAGCAGCAAAAATATGGCTGTATGCATACATGTGGGTCACAAATTAAGGGGATATGCTGTCTCTGTTATGCTCTGCGAGGCATCATGGTTTAAGTCTTTTATCTTAGAATAAAGTAAAGCATTTTTATACTGATGGGAGTGGTCTCCTCCAGGATGGCAAAGCACCCATTCATAGTGAATAGAGGTGACGGAATGGTTTGATGAGGATGAAAATGATGTCTCATATGCTGTGGCATTCACAGTAACCAGATCTCAACCCAGCTGCACACCTATAGGAGATTTGGGGCTGATGTGTTGGTGTCAGGGTGCAGGAAACGCTGAGAAAGAAAGAAAGAAAGAAAGAAAGAGAACAAAAATGCAAATTTTTATTTGGCTGTTACGAAAACCAATAAGTGCCCAATGGGTAGAAAAACTAAACAGAAATCCACAAAAGGGTGCAGGAGAATGAGAAATAGGCTGGAAACAAAGTGCAAAGTGCAGACAATCTTATCAATCATAGCAGGAAAGACAGAACTCTATGTATACATGAGGCTGTTTAGAAACAGGTGAAATCAGTGAGGACAAGGCAGCCAATCAGGAAGGAGAGAGATCAGACACAATGAGGGGATAAGGAGGGGAGAAGAGAGACACAGGTGACACACAAGGCAGTTACTAGGAAAATATACTCACGATGAAGAATATCAATGAACAGTAACCTAAACACAAATGCATTTCAATAATGACGATAACACACAGCGCTCTCCACCACTATCATCAAAAACACCCAGTGAGGAAGAAGCTTTTGGGTGATCGGTGTTGTTTCCTACAGCAGAGTTCCAGTGAAATAAACTTTCTTTATAAATGAAATAAATAAAACGCAGTTTGCTCTGCGGTTAAACAAAGTTACAGCTCAATTGTGCATGTGACCACACAACTTTGAAAAATGTGCACTGCAGTGAATAGGGGTGGTTTGCTTTGGTATCATCATTGAAATCTTTTGGATTTATTTGACAATTGCTTTACAACAGTAGGCCTGTTATTCAGGATATAACAAAGGAATGACACTGAAAAGAATATTTTTTATGGCTTTGGAAGTTGTAATTGGACTTTGGTGCAATTACCAAATGTTTTCTGACTGAAGGAAGACTGATGATGCATCTCTTCTGCCTGTAGGGTAGACCTTTGAAATTAATGTGAAGCTTCACACTTAAAAACAATTTGACTGTCTTTCAGAAACTAGCCGTGGTATTCGCCACAGCCGTCATCCATCTCTCTTGCAGCCTTCAAGTCGCTAGAATAAGTTTTTGTATTTTTTTTACCACTAAAGAAAGGAAATGCAGGGGATATATCCCTGTGAACATATAGAACATATGCACCCATCTCTCCTGATAAAAACATAAAAGAAGCAGAGGATTCTCATTTTGATAAACACCTCCTACAACTGTGGGTCTTTTTTTTTTATGAGTTCACACAATCACTGAATCTATCTTGGCAAAAGATATTATTCTCAGCCACAAACACAAATGCACACTGCTGTGATTTCAGTCAGTATCTGCACAGCACCGCTTCCTCTCCTATGGCACCATGTGGACGCAGTCAGGTTGATGTGAAAGAGCAAGAGGAAACAATTGCAGGAGGAGGAGGAGAACTGATCTTTTTTTTTTCTGCAAAAGTCTCAAAACAATGTGAGCTGTGAGCCACTAGTTCGAACTATTCTGCAAACTAATTTTTAGGTAGTGTAGCTTAAGTAACATAATTACTTAAATAAGAAAAGCTGGGAGCTAGGAGAATAAATATTTGAAGGCAATATAAAATGTCTGAGATTTATACTGTACATAAAAACAGACTGCATATAAAGACATTTTCACTATAAATTGATGGAAAATGGTGCATAAAATTTCTCCAAGATACAGGAAATGATGCGCCTAATCCTCAAAATGTAAGTATACACTTTCTGTAATAAACACCTTAATTTTCTCCTTCCTTTCATTCCTTTTCCTGACACCCAAACACATTTCAGGCACAAAAAATTTCCTTGCTTTTAAGCCCTGCCCATGCCCTGCTGAGCCAAAACACCCCTTCTTTCATCTCTCTGTGCTTCCCTGTCCTCACATCCACCCTCTCTTCCAATTAAAGTTGTCAACCTCCAGCTCACTTTTTTTTTCAAATTTATTATAAATCTATGCCAACAATTACATTTTCTTACTTTCTTTTGATATGTCTCCCTCTCAGAAAAGAACTTCCCTGCCTGTCTGTCACCTCTAGGCTTTTATCTTCTGCACGATCTTCTTTTCTGTCACTTATTCGTGTGCTTTCAGAGCACACTGCATATTTGATCCCCTTCAAAGCTGCAGCTCTGCTCCAATCCAAAGGAGCCTTGAAAAATAAAAATGGTGTAATCCCTCAGGACCTCGCTGCCAAAA
Organism: Paratilapia polleni; assembly: GCA_015106735.1. Classification (NCBI taxonomy): domain Eukaryota; kingdom Metazoa; phylum Chordata; class Actinopteri; order Cichliformes; family Cichlidae; genus Paratilapia; species Paratilapia polleni. The sequence continues at coordinate 19,879 of VUQI01061702.1, forward strand.
GATGGATTTGTCCGCGAGGCAAGATTCAACTATGCAAATGTTCTTCCACCTATTGCTATTGATACTGATAAGCCCCATTAGGCTCAGTAGTGAGTAAGTAATGATCCTTATACTTTCAAACAAGCAGAGTGCAACAGAGGGGGAAGACCGTACGAGGGAGGCTGCTGCTGCTGCTGTGGCTACTGCTTGGCAACTGGGACGGTGATTAATCAGTCTGGACATCCACATGTATCATCAGGCAGAAGTAATCAGTCTGACATGGTATTATCAAACACTCCAGCGGGAGGGTCAGCCATGAGGCCAAGTGTGTGTGAAATGCAGTTTGAGGTGCACCGGCTATTTGTAAATCACTAAGTCCTTCCCAGCTAGTCGGTTAAACCTGGAGTAAATCTTTGGCCATGTGGGGGAAATAGAAATAAGCTGATACTGTGAACTTCTTAGCAAACAGCTGTTTAATTTCCTATCCAGCAGATAAGACATATTCACATACATATGGAGTTTTTGGCTACCTCTCTACCTCTGTGGATTGGTGAACAGGCCTGCCGGGCACAGGGTCAGGAGTCAACCTGTAGTGCCAAGTTTAAGTACTGAAGCTCTTGCATCATCTGTCTGTCAGCCTCTCTGTCTGTCTGACCATCTTCATCAGCCACTACATATTCCTTACATCTCTGTGCTCTCCCTATAATCGTCCTCTTTTCTCTCTCTCCCTTTCTTTCCCTGCACGATGGTTGCTGTCTCGCTCCCTCTTCACACACTTGGTGTGTGAATTAGTAAGCAGTTTTCACAGGGTAAATGTCAAAGCCATGGATAATCTTATATACCATTTTTCTTTTCAAAAAGCTTGGGTTTTCCAAACGTTGCTGCATACATTTCAAAATAAAAACCTAGTCGAAGGGTTTCTGTCTATCTAGTGAAACTCTAGATGGCTTTTTATTTGAAACAGATACAGGAGCTTGTGTAGACATTATAGCTTATGACATTATATGTCCAATTATACTTATCAAATAGAAGGAATAAGAAAAGGCTATTTAAACAGTAAAAGTTAGTCAAAACACATCCACTTTGACACAGACCATTTTGTTTAGGGTGTGTTTCTTCTATGTGGATTAGCTAGAGTGCTATTAACAAGTCTCCTTCCAGGGGTCACTGCCTGTCCATGTATCTGATGAATGGAAATCTGATTTTTAAGCTTCTTTTAACTGTTTTTGGTCTCCACCAGCTGCTGAGAGAATTATTTGGACCTTTACCATCTAAATGCTTCCCTCTGTTCACCAGCTACTCACTAACTTTGCCTGTTTGTGGTGCAGCTGAGAGAAACTGAAAGAAACTACAAATCTTCATGTAGATGTAATACATTACTCTGAATTCAGCACCATGTCTTGGACAATAAAGCCTTAGCTAAAGAATAAAAGAGGAGGAAAGAGAACATTTGTGTCGCCGTCTGAGAGTCAGCTGTCCATGCAGCTGTAAAATACTAGTATATAAAACATAAGAGCCTATTCAATGTCAGTTTTAAAAGTTTACTGTGCCCCTCAGCTGAATTCTACTAACATACCTTTATTATTTTATTATTATTATTGTTGTTATTAAGTTATCTGCAGCCATGGAGGTAAATATGACTGAGGAATGAGCTTTTGAAGCTAGCTTTAAAGCATAATCTCACTTGAAAACTGCAAAACAAAACAGTAATGTGTTGAGGAGATTCTGCACTCATAGTCGAGGACTGTGGTGACTTTGGGAATCCACTTGTGCACCTTGGACTTTTGGAATTGTGGCAACAGTTGTGCATACTGGTTTGTGTTATGGTTCAAAGTGATTTATCCTAAATTTGTTGTGTAGCCTGCCATGTTGGCCCAAAGTCTAATTATAAAGGACTGCCTGTTGTAGCACTGTCCTAAATGAAAATTCAAAGGGTTTCCTGCTGTGCATCTTAGTCCCTCTTAACAAGTACTAGCGAGCCCATCCTTTGTAAACACAGGTAAGAATAATTTTTGCATATACAGACATGTGTTTGCTTCAAAGTCAGCACATATCTTATTAAGTTAGCACAGCCTGACTTTATTGGGTGATCGTGGTACTTCAGTGAAATGCAATTTAAAAATCTTACTAGTTTACATCTTTATGAAAGAACATTTTAACCAAGTTTTCAGGTCAGAAGTGTTGAACTAATTACCTTTTTTTTGTAGGCAGGCTATAAAAGTTCATGTTCAGTAAGGTGAGGCAGGCAGCAGTTACACCTAGCAGATATTTTGTTAATAATTAGTGAAAACATAGTGTGTTCTAATCTAACCAGTTGCATGTACGTTTGAACCTGTGTGTGCACATTTTTTTAAGCAAAGAGGAGCTCCTTTAATTCACTTTCCACATTTTAGTTATTGCCTTCTCTCCTCTCTCTGCTATCTGCCTCAGAAGCAACTCTGTTTCTTTTAAACAAATTAACTGAAGAAGATTCCCTCCTCCTCTTCCTCATGCTCCTTAAGCTCTTTTCAGCCTCCATAATAGCATTTCTTCAGGGAGGGCTAAGGTTCCCTGCTATCCCAGCCATGCCTTTTGTCCCAACCTAGCAGGCAAACTAAATCAATGGGGCACTTGAATGGGCGTGCTGGGAATGGAAAAAGGCTGACAGGTTTTAAGGAACCCTGGCGGTAAATTTAAGATGACTGGAGTTGAAGCTCTGGAGCAGATAGATGCAATACTGTCAAGGTTAATCACACAGCCACAGCTTCATAAACCTTGACACAGTTTTACTGTATTCACTGGCTGTGTAAATGGCCCAAACGATGCTGCTGAAGACAGGAATACAGTGGAGCATGAATATGCAACATATGCAACAGATGGTCTCCTGAATGGGCATAAAAGTGATGGGGTTTATGGTCGCCTGGAGGTGAATTAACTGGGTTATAAATCCTTAAAAACAACAGCAAAAACATGGGTGAGGAATATCAGTTGGCAGTGTTTTCATTCCATTCAAAGCACTACAATAACTAGAAATACAAAGGAAAACCTTGAGATGGCATCAAGATACGCCACAGGCATTATTAGATACAGTATAGTTTTTAGAAACTATAGCATCAAACATGGCATCCTTAATTTTTCCTTATTATAATCCAACAAATAAACAAGAACTCTCCACTGAAGCAGGTGCCAGAGCGTTTACTTACTTTGGGGGATATGGCATGTTTTGGCCTTTTTTTCAATATAACATATAATTATTTAACTGTGAAAGGTCTGAACAGAGAATACAGTTTATATTTTATACATTTCAAGTTTAAGTACCAAAACAGAGGCGGTGGCTGTGGTTTTTCACACTGCATGTAATGCAAATTTATTTCTTGCCATTCTGTGGCAACCTGCTGCTTTATCAGCAAACCGGCTTTCAACCACAAGCAGCTGCTGGCTGTTTCACTTGAGAAATGCTGTTCATCGTCATGGATGAAAGCTCCAGGGTGGTGTTTACACTATTTAATTCAATTCAATTTTATTTATCTAGCGCCAAATCACAACAACAGTCGCCTCAAGACCCTACAAATTAGGCTGAAAACCCGAACAGTCAGACGACCCCCTATGAGCAAGCACTGGGCAACAGTGGGAAGGAAAAACTCCCTTTTAACAGGAAGAAACCTCCGGCAGAACCAGGCTCGTGGAGGGCCAGCCATCTGCCGGAGGGGATGAGGGGAAACACTAGTGAACATATCTTCTATATCAAAGTTTGTTTTTGTTTTTTGTTTTGTTTTGTTTTTTAGTTTGTTTTTTAAATCAGTTTGGTATAAGTTTACAATATAAGTAAATGGGAAAAATATTTGCAAATGCATCTATCTTACTCAGGCACCCACTCACATCCTCTGCCAAGACTGATAACATATTTTGTAATTTTAAAGAAAGTGATCCAAACCCACACCAGAATGTATTAATTTTTTTTCTAGGTTTTGTGTAATCTTGCTGACAAGCAGCATTAACCACATAACTTAGCACAGGGGTTTTCCAGTATACAATAAATAAAGGCACCCCCTCCCCAAAGAGGTGTTGGTATTCCCCTAAAAGAAAATCACCAGCATTGCAATTTTTAAACCAGGGTGGTATGGTGGTGCAGCTGTTAGCACTGTCAACTGTAAATCAGAAGGTTTGTGCTAACTGGCTGAGGCCTCACTGTGTTGGGTTTGCCTGTTCTCCCTGAGTCTGTGTGGGTTCCTTAAAGGTACTCTGGTTTCCTCCCACAGTCCAAAGACATGCATGTTTGCTTAACTGATTTTAAGGTTTGAATGACTGTCCGCCTCTCTGTGTTAACCCTGTGGCTGGACTGGCAGCCAGTCCAGGATGTACCCTGCTTTGTCCCTGCATTGGATGAATGGTTAAGGAAATGGGTGGATGGAATATTTTTAACTAGTTGCTAAACAAGACATCTGAGGATGGCACCTTGGCTCATTTTTTCATCCTTTTTTTTCTTTTTACATTTACAGACAATTAGCCCTGCAAACAAAATCTGGTTGGGGCAACGTAGTACTAACATCTTCTGTTGGTCACTTACATCTGCTTTATGTCTCAAATTGTACAATACTAACGGAATGTTATAAAACATTATGAATCGCTACATTTATGTTGAGAAAAACGTGACATTTGATAGCATAACATTGCACTGAATTTGATATAATGTCATAGTTACATTCATAAAATACATCGTATTTACACTATTCTTTCTGCTTGTCAAGCCATTTCTGGGTCCAAATGCTCCCGCAGTTCCCAAAATCAAACCAGCACCGTTAAAAATGATCCAAATTCTTTCAACTCCACAGAAATGATCAGTGTGACTGTTCTCCCAGGTCTTACAATAAAGTTTTATATTAAGGCATCTGTGAAAAAGAGTATTTACAAGGTTTAGGGGAGTTAGAACAGCCAATCAGCTATACTATATGGACACCTAGACATTACACCTACAGGAGCGGCTCAACCATGGAAACCCATGCCATGAAGCTCCCAGTGCACAGTTTTTGTGCTGATGTTAATGTCAGAGGAGGGTTGGAACTCTGCAGTTGACTCAACAGAGCTTTGGTGACTTTTATGCACTATGCGCTTCATTACATTTATGTGGTCTGCCACTTCCTGGCTGAGTTGCTCTGGTTCCTAAACTTTGCAATAATACCACTTACAGTTGATCGTAGAATATCTAGGAGGGAAGAAACTTCACAAACTGAGTTGTTGCAACAATGGCATCCTATTATATGTGTCACGTTCAAATTCAGTGAGCTCTTCAGAACGAGCCATTCTTTCACAAATGTTTGTAAAGGCAGACTGCATGGCTAGGTGCTTGATTTTATACACCTGTGGCAATGGGACTGAAAACACCTGAAAGAGGTGTGGCCCAATACTTTTATTTACATAGTGTAGTTGACATCTAAAGATGATATACGATCATTTGACTTAAAAAAACAAACAAAAACACACAGGTCTGCTATAGCTAGTTGACATAATTATCTGCTACCTGGTTCTCAATAAAACTTAATGTTGTTTTACTTTAATGTTGGGTCCCCAGTAAACAGATCCATCTTTACATCTTTAAAATGAATTCCTATCATATGTGGGATAAATTGGAGAGCTTTAGATGAGCTTTTGCTCCCTCTTCTTCCACTCCTCCAAAGCCACACGGTTACGTGAGCGGATCTATCAGAATGGGTTTATGCTTTCATAAAGGACAGCGCGGCCTCTCTCAGCAAACACATGGGCACCAGAGACCGTTTGAAATAAGTATCTAAAGGGTCACGCTTTGAAAGCGTATGGGGGAAGTGGGGTGGGGCAGCGGCCACACTTTCATGTGTCATCCCGCTACACGTCTACGTCATTGGCCGCCCCATACCGCCAGCGTGTGACATTTAGGCCCCTTTGTCTTCTTTTGAGTGGTTTCAGGTCTCTTTGAGCAATTTTTCTTTTTTTCTAGAATAAATGACAACTGCTGTGATATGTAGGCGTAGAGAGACAGCGTTAAACAAGCTGAAAGTCACAGAGGTGTGACATTAAAGCAAGAGGTCAGAGAGAGATAAAAGAAAACAGTTCAACAGACTGACACCATCACCATTATTTTGTCAAAATATCAAATGACTCAGTAGATAAAACACTGACATTCATATATTGTAGGATGGCCAATAGCTAAAAGTCTCCTGTATAATTTGCCAAGAGAAAAGTGATAACTTTATACATGTTTATTATATAATCAGTTCTTTGCTTCTTTGAGATTGTTTTCTTTGATAGTAGTGAGAAACATTAACTGATTAGCTTAGCTTAGCTGAGCTTAATGAGTAAAAACAGGAAAATTACTAGCTTGTCCTCTTAGCTTTAGCTTTTAATAAAACAAGAAGAATAAAACAGTTGCTCTCTGTTTATAGTTTTATGCTAAGCTAAGATAACTGTTGCTGGCAGTAGCTTCTTGTTTAACAGACACGAGAGTGGTATTGAACTTTCCATGTAAGCAAGACTTAAGAGAGAAAGAAAATTAAGCAGTTCAACAGCCTTACACTATCACTATTATTTTGGCAAAATATAAAATGACTCAGCAGATAAAACGCTTACATTCATATATTGTAGGACAGCTAATGGCTAAAAGTCGCCTCTATAATTTGGCTGTCAAGAGAAGCCTGTAGTTATATATGCTAATTGTTTTGTTGATCAACATAAACGTTATACATATTTATTAGATAATCCATTTTTTGTTTCTGGAGATTTTTTCTTTACCAATAGTGAGCAACATTATCCAATTAGCTTAGCTTAGCTTAATGAGTGGAATCAGGAAATTGCTAGTTTATTTTCTTTTTCAATTTAGCTTAAGATTTGTAGTCAGAAAAGTTAAAACGTATTATTTAGTTAATCTTGAAGGTATTTGCAGGTGTTTTTTTTTTCTTTGAACAGGGGCAAACACACTATCAATTTCTCTCTGTTTCCAGTCCTTATGCTAAACTAAGTTAGCCAGCCGCTGGCGGTAGCTTCATGTTTAGTAGACACGAGAGTGGTATAATCTCCTCATCTAACTCTGTAACTCTACCCTATAACTCTGTCTTAAAATCTAAAAATGGGGATAAACAATGAGCTAGTTTGACATTTTTAGTCTTTAGATTCCTTACAAATTAAACAACAGTCACTCTCTGTGAATAGTACTCATGGCCATTGATCAATGGTCATGACAATTTGCATAATCATGAAACTGACCTCACAGCATTGTTAGTCAGTGGTGCTAGTTTTGGTCATTATGCAAATGTACTGTTTATAAGATTGGGGAAACCTGCAGTCAGCTGAGACTGAGGAAGTCACTCGGATGAGTGATGAAACGTTTCTCCCACAGAATACACTACGTCCAGATGAACAGAATCAACCTTCTGGGATTTCCTTACCTGGATGATTGAGCATGCATCAAGAGATAAACAACAGTTATGTTTCAGAGCCAGGCTGGCTCCTTTTGTATGTTAAATTGGCTGTTAGTTTATATTTAACTCTCTTCTGTTTCCCCTCAGCCCCAACCGGTCGCAGTTGCTGCCCCTTCCTGAGCCTGGTTCTGCCAGAGGTTTCTTCCTGTTAAAAGGGAGTTTTTCCTTCCCACTGTTGCCAAGTGCTTGCTCATGGGGGGTCGTCTGACTGCTGGGGTTTTCACTCTAATATTGTAGGTTCTTTACCCCACAATATAAACCACCTTGAGGTGACTGTTTTTGTGATTTGGCGCTATATAAATAAAACTGAACTGAAATTTAACAGACAGATATGAGATTGGTATCAATGTTCTCTTGCAACTCTTTGTAAGAACACATATAACTGTAGGTTACCCCTGATAACTATTTTTCATTAAAATCACTGAGATTTTTTTCTCTCTCTTTGTGTGCTCTTCAGTAACCCATATTTAAGTCTTATCCTTGTTTTGATGTGACATGAAGCTTGACTCATGAACATGATGGATAAACTATTCAAAACACCACTCAGCATAAGGTGATACAGTTCAACAGCAGCCTCCACCATCAGCATAAACTTTAATCAAAAACTTTATAGCAACAAAAATTGATCATTTTAACCTTGTAACGGTAGGAATTCAGGTAGGTGTACCTAAAAAACTGCCACAGTATGAAATAAAGTGAGGGAATCTAACATTTCTTTTTGTTTGCTGACAAAATAAATTATGACAGAAGAAAGACTAAGCCTCTGTTTACACTACAAAGCATGTTTTTCCTCTTCTGAGCAGGTAGCTCAAGGCTAAAGTCAAGGACAAGGTTATATGTTAATGAAGGTGAGCAAAACAAAATACGAACCCAGAAACACACAAACACACAGTATGAATAAATCCTATCATATCTAGCATTCATGTTCAGACATGAGGAGAGAAAATGCCTCTCAGATTTTAATGCCAAATTAAATACACACATATACAGATTTGTGGCTTTCCTAAATATAAATAATAACGGCTGACAGCAACTGGTGAAAACAAACTTTTACTCCACACCATTAAAGAGGAAAATATTTGACTTTATCATTTGATAGCTTTAAACAAATTATTTACATAATTAAAATTATATAAATGTATTTCTTTTATTGTTTTATTAAATATTCAAATATTGAGCAGGGCGTGAAGTAGTTACATGGACAACAGAGATGCATAGATACATAGATTTCTTTAGCTGGAGTCAAATTTCTAATATTTAACCCTTTTCCTTATAATAATTGGGTGATTATTTTTAGAAGATATTTGATTATCTTGTGCTTAAATCTTGGTATAAATGTGCAAATTTTAGTACATTTAGGTTTAGCAAAGAGAGTATTCTAGTAATAAAACAGCAGTAAAGGCTGTTGAGCAACTTTTTCATGTGAGATACTGAAAAACAAGTGCTTTAGCTCTGTTGATAGGAATGTAGTGATGATTCACAAGTCACTTTTCCCTTCAAGTGGACTCAAACCAAACTACAGCACAGCAGAAGCATGGGATCCCCTCACTGTAGGGGTTTAATTTTTCACTGTATGTGTGTATCTGAATGTGTGCTGACACACAGCTGGAGCTGAATGGTCATCAGTAAGAGGCTGCTAACAGCTTTGCTTGTTACCATGGTGATAAATTGGGCATTGGATGAGCAGAAAAGATAATGAGTAATGGATGGTGACTATAGGGTGCCATCTTACGTCGATGTGTGTGCCTACAAAATCAGAGGCAGCAGAGGAAGTAGATTGAGTAAATGTTCGTCAGTGAAGGGCATTATCATCAGGAGAATTAAACACAAACAGCTCCAGTCTAATCAGTGTGGCGCTGCTTGGGAGACACGTGCAACTGATGAGGCCACATTCACTTTGTGTCTGTCTGCTGCCTGTCTCCTGCTTATTCTAGTGAGGGAGCACAGAGGTGAGGCACTTGTAATTTAGAGTCATGTGAAAAAGAAAGTATACCCCATGATTCAGTACTTTATAGAACCACCTTTAGCAGCAACAAACTTGAAGTAATTGCTTTCTTTATGTCTCTCATATCATTGTGGAGGAATTTGGGCCCACTCTTTTTTGCAATATTGCTTCAGTTCATTGAGGTTAGCGGGCAATTGTTTATACACAGCCCTGTGAAGGTCCCACCACAGCATTTCAGTCAGGTTGAGGTCTGGACTTTGACTGGGTCATTGCAACACATTGATTATTTTCTCTTTCAGCCATTCTGTAGGAGATTTGCTGCTGTGCTTGGGATCATTGTCCTGCTGCAGGACCTAGCTTTAGCTGTTGAACAGATGGTCTCACATTTTACTCTAGAATACTTTGGTTTACAGAGGAGTTCATGGTCAACTCAATGACCGCAAGGTTACCAGGTCCCGTGGCTGCAAAACAAGCCCAATTTGTCAGCTCTCCACCACTGACTGACAGCTGGTATGAGGTATTTTTGCTGATAAGCTGTGTTTGGTTTTCTCCAAATGTGGCACTGTGCATTATGGCCAAACATCTCCCCTTCGATCTTGTCTGTCCAAAGGACAGGGTTGTTCAGATACAACTTTGCAAACCATGCCATGTTCTTTTTAGAGAAAAGAGGCTTTCTCCTGGGAACCCTTCCAAACAAGCCAAACTTGTTCAGTCTTTTTCTAATTGTACTGTCATGAACTTTAACATTTAACATGCAAACTGAGGCCTGTAGAGTCTGAGATCTAGCTCTTAGGGTTTTTCAGTTTCTCTGAGCATTGCATGATCTGACCTTGGAGTGAATTTGCAGGCAGCTGTCTTGAATGTTTTCCACTTATGAATAATTTTTCTAACTGTAGAATGATGGACTTCGGATTGTTTGGAAATGACCTTATAACCCTTCCCAGACTGATAGGCAGCAACAATTATTTCTTTTAGATCATTGCTGATGTCTTTCCTCCTCCTTGGCATTGTTTTAAAATACACCTGAATGCTCCAGACCCACAGACTTGTGAAAACCTCTGGTTTTATAGAGGTCCTCACACTTGCTGATGATCAGTTAATCAAGTGCATTTGATTAGCAGCACCTGGCTGCTACTTCTCTTCTTCCTATGGAAGCAGTAAGGGTGTACTTCATTTTTCACACACTGCTTCTGCATCTTGTTTTTAGTTTTTGTTAAATAAATAAGGACTCAGTGTAATATGTCGTGTTTCGTAGCTCATTTGAGGTTGTATTTACCTGCTGAGGACTATGTTATTTTTATTTTATTTTGTGAAATCTCAGACTTGAAAGAGAGTGTACTTTCTCTTTTACCATGACTGTAAAGTCGGTTGGTGGAGACCAAAACTAGAGCAAAAGTGTAATATTAGACTTGCATTTATCATTTTAATGTAATCCTAGCTAACTTTAATGATTTTGCTCCATGTCCTGGATGTGTAAATGAGCAAATTGCTTATTCGAAAGCTTATCTAGACTAGCTTTCATTATTTTGCCGTTTTAATAGATTCTACTGTTTGATAAGTGGTTATGGATAGTGTAACACCTTAAAAGGGGTTGCTTTTACTGTTGGGTCACTCTCTAGCCTAATTTTTGGCTGTTTTTGGTAAGGACACTATAAAACATCACTGTATGCTGCATGGTAGTAGCATTTAGCTGCTAAAAAAGCCAGATATTTCTTTCATGAGTTGGTGGAGCCTCAAAATAGAGCTTAAAGAGGAGTAATATTCAATTTACACTCTTTATCTTGACACAGCCAATGCTTTAAATGAGCGATATTGCTCCATGTTTCTGGATGTGTAAATAAGCAAACTGCTTGGTAGCTAAATTGCTAGCTAGCCTTGTGCTACCTTGGAGACACCAAACCCTTTATATTTGGTGTAATTGGTCATATTCAGTCCTAGTTTTAATTAATCTACTTATTTATGATCCTGTTCCTGTTATTGGCATCCTTTCTACACCGTTAGCCTCAGGTACGCTAGTTAAATAAAACAGAATTGTTAGTTGTAGAAATTAACAGTGTGGCAGACAAAGACACACAAGCTTAAATGCATACAAACTATCTTTACATGGACCTGCACTGACATTTAACACTCACTTATTTCACCTCGAGGCTATGCATTTTCTTTCCTTAATGAATCCAGTTCCTGAACTTGTACGGACTTGTAAGCCGCTGCTGGCGATTCAACACAGCAAGCAGTCTGTGGTGCAACGAGCAATCTCAGAAATTTGTATCATGAGACCAGACAGTTTCCAGGCACCCAGAAACAGATGTAAAATTGTGAGTAATGCTTAATAGCAGCAGTAATGGTGAAGCTTTTGTTCACTACATGGCAGACATGCTGAATAAACTCTATAAAATGTCTGAATACAAAAATGGAAAGCAATTACTGTGAGAGGAAAATGTGAGTCATAACGGGACTGAAAGCAAACGCAAACATGAACTATCAAAAGAGATAAGAAGTTTATTTCGTTGTGCTGCCTCACATTGTTAGTGCACTGCCCTTTTCCCCCCATTAGTGTGACTAGTCCCATTAATAAATATTTACCTCATTACAGCATCTTTTAAATGATTCAGATGGAAGTAGAAGTGAAAGTTGTTTCACTCCATGCGTTCACTTCAATTTAACTGCGTCATAACCAGTGGAGTCTGTTAATTCTGTGTGCGTATATAGAACAATACAGAGATGCAGGAATTGCAGCATTGTGAAGGTTGTTATCATAAATAAATAGATTTTGGCTTAAATTTGTGCTGATTAGCCATCTCATTTCATGTTACACATGCAAAAGGGTAAGGAGATTTGCAGGAAATGGAGGCCAATTAAAGGAAGTTATTTTAACTTTAACATTTTACTGGATATAACCTAAATAAAGTCCTGTTTAGCATTTCTTTAATCAGTATATTTGTTAACTTCCAGTTTCCTCATGAGATGTAGAGATGCTATGATGAGACAGGACCCAAATGCAAGACACTGAGGCAGCACTGACAAACAAAAGGGTTTGAAATACATTAAATCCAAAGGGTTAGTTAAAACAGGAAGCCAAAAAGGCCACAAGAACAGCAACCAGATGGACTTATAAGACACTGATGGAGGGACAGGACTAGATAATGCATGTACATCTTACTGGGAAACAAGGTGGAAAAAATGAGGGAAACTGATGAACTAGGGAGGAAGAAAAGTGTCAAATACATGAGGAAAAAGCTAAACACACAAGGGAAAGTTAGGATGCCACTATAGCTCACCTGGTTGAGCTGGTGACCCATACACCAAAGGCTAGATTCCTTGCTCCACATGTTCAATTCTGCCCCAGACTATTTCATGTGTGTCATTCCCCCCATGTCCTCCTTGCTTTCATGTCTACCCTTTGCATTTCCCTGTCAAATAAAGGCTAAAATGCCATAAATAAAAAGAAAAGCAAAGGAAATCGTCCTACAACGTAAAACATAACAGTGGAAAGTCTAATACCTTGATAAGAGAAGGTTATATCTGACAGTGTTTGGAAAATTTCTATGAGGACAAAGAAGAACTAAATTTCAACAAAAAACTTCAGCTTGTCCTTCAGGACAAACCCAATTTGTTCCAGGTGACGTGTGCTGGAAACATCATTACGGACAACGAATTAAAACAAAGTGAGGGGACACTGAAACAGTCATTTGTTCTCCAGTTCTTTTAACTTTTCTTTCAAATTCAAAACATAAATTTCATTATTAACAGCATGTTTGTGTAAGCTTCATGACAGGCATGTAAACATTTATAATGAACTGAAGCACTGTTGTGGGATTTTCAGTTTGTGGTTTCATATCTGTGGTTAAAGTTTTAACCTAAACTAACCTCCTTGTAGAGGTGATGTCCTCACATTGCATCATTTTAAAGAAACATTATGCAACTATCTATTTTGGCTTAAAATAACAGCTTCAAAAACACTTTAAAGTTACACTGACTTGTAATGGGGACAACGGATCTTCCTTCATTCCCAGTCCCCCTTCAAATATTTACTGCTCTTATACTATGTAACTTGAGTTGATTGGGTAAGATTTCCCATCAAACTGCCAACAGGAAGAAAACTATTTTCACTGTTTACTTGGAAGTCATATGATTTTGCTCACTTCTTACACAACATACAGTTTCAGTTGCCCACAAATGGCAACCGTAGGCCTGACTGTCAATGAGATCAGGAGAATCAAGGGAAAATTAGTTGTACAGTCAGGAGAAATCACACAAACATCACACAAACTGTTATAATTCAAAATTTAATAATTTAAAAATTAATAAGTCCTAACAAAAAATCACATTTAGTGATTTTCTGTTTTCTGTTTGTCCTGGATGTTGGCATACTGTATCTGCTCCCAGATGGGTGCAAGTTGAACTCCTTAGACACGGGGTGGCTAGGATCAGCCAGGACTGACTGGGCTTTCTTCAAAGTCCTAACCTGATACAGCTGAGGTAGGTCAATAAGAGTCACACAATCTCATAAAGATGCTATCAGCATAAAAACCTCAAAGGTTGCAATAAAAGTATGCACACTGGTGAGCTTTCCTGTATACAGCACCCATCTGAAGCTCAAAGGTCAGCTTGCCATCAAGTACAATGCAAAACTCAAAACTCAACAGCCTTATGAAATATATCTTATATATATGTGTGTGTGTGTGTGTGTGTGTGTATATATATATATATATATATGTGTGTATAAGAAAAAAATTCCCCACTCGCCCTGTGGGCGGTCTGTTTTCATCCTTCAAGCTCGGGTCCTCTCACCAGAGGCCTGGGAGCTTGAGGGTCCTGCGCAGTATCTTAGCTGTTCCTAGGACTGCACTCTTCTGGACAGAGATCTCAGATATCGTTCCTGGAATCTGCTGGAGCCACTCTCCCAGTTTGGGGGTCACTGCCCCGAGTGTTCCGGTTACCACGGGGACCACTGTTGCCTTCACCTTCCCCATCTTTTCTAGCTCTTCTCTCAGCCCTTGGTATTTCTCGAGCTTCTTGTGTTCCTTCTTCCTGATGTTGCCATCACTCGGGATTGATACATCTATCACTACGGCCTTCTTCCTCTGCTTGTCCACCACTACTATGTCCGGTTGGTTAGCCATCACCAGTTTGTCTGTCTGTATCTGGAAGTCCCACAGGATC
>VUQI01061703.1:21810-33575 GCA_015106735.1 Paratilapia polleni
AGGGGGGGGGAGGGGGAAGGGGGGGGAGGGGGAGGGGGAAGGGGGGGGGGGGGCGGGGGGGGGGGGGGGGGGGGGGGGGGGGGCTCCTGCTGGCTGACTTGAACATTGCATAATTTTGGAACATACTACCTTTCATTCTCAAGCACATGACAGCTACGTACTGTAGAGCAACTCCAGCTTTACAGAAGCTCTATTATTACTTTATTACAGGCGGCTGTGGCTCAGGAGGTAGAGAAGGTTGTCTACTAATCAGAAGGTCAGTGGTTTGATCCCTGGCTCCCCTAGTCTGCATGCAAGATACTGAACTCTGCATTGCCCCCGATGCATTCATCGGAGTGTGAGTGTGTGTGTGAATGTTAGCTAAGCGCTTAAGTATAGATAAAAGCGTTGTATGAATGTGCGTGTGACTGGGTGAATGTGGCATGTAGTATAAAAACTACATGAAACTACTAAACTGAGTAGAAAACCACTATACCATTGTAAATGGTTGAGTTAAAAACTCAGTTTGTACTGCCAACTAAAAAGTTCAACACTATTTATAATTTCACCTGGCTATTTCGACTCTTAATCCCATGCAACAATTTAGCTGCTAGCCATAATTTCCAACTTTTTGTTCATAATCTGAGCCAATCACTTCTACTGTTTAGCAGTTAAATTTATGTAACCATTTTATTTTTTTTTATCCATACTATTAGCAAACAGTTTCAGCTGGCTGTTAACCATAGGTTTAGCTAGACATTTAAAATATTTCCCCATCTATTCTATTTTATTCATTTATGCATTCCTTTCGGCTGTCTGTTTTCTACTGATTAGCCATTACTTTTAGTAATGTTAACTATTCTATACAAACTTGTGAATATATCTGCATCAATGTGTGTATGAAAGAGGAAAGCACGAGGAGGAAAGGCTGAAAGGTAACTATAATTCTGCAGAAACTGCAAATGTGGTGTTAAACTAATGTAGTCAGTAATTTAAAATTTGTAACGGCATTTTTACGGCCAACAAGAAGATTAAAGCATGATATCTCTCGGGGAATATTACACATTCATATGTACCACAGTGTTTTGAGTGACTCAACATTAAAAGACCTTATCTAGCCACACGCTAGCTTTTCATCTAACACAACATGAGGGAAGTGAAACAATGTGGTTATGTAATAAAGTCTCCATAGAGGGGTAGGTAGACTCGTTATGTGAATAAATGTAATGGACAGATGCAAGCAGATGTGGGGGCAGTGGTTTCTATAAATGAGAGCAGAGGTTACGGCAGCATCTGTACGCCATACCTTTGAGTGCAGACTCAAAGTGTCTGCGGCAATGACCCCATGCCTCCCAACAACCAGCACCACACTCTAATACAAATCAGGTGGGCCAGCTGAGTTGAAAGTAGAGCGGGGATTTGTTGAGCTTTTATTCTCTTCCTTGCCATTTTTCAGCCTTTCCCCCTCTCACTCTGTATTCCTGCTGTCCTGCTTTGCGTGCAGCAGAACTAAGCTGAGAAAATGCACTAAGCACTTTAGCTGGCCGAAATCAAAAGGCAAGGCAACGAGTTTTTAACGCTCACAGAAGCAATAGGAAGTCACATGAGGGGATGCTCACATGTGATTTCCGCAATGTTTGTTAATGGTAATCCTTAAAACAACTTGGGGCACAGAGTCTAAATTCCAGTCATGCTTGGTGATGTTCAGTCTTCTCTAAATTGAGGTGAGGATTGGATGCAGAGATGGATGTGCTGTAAAACACTGACCCTAAGCCTTTCTAAATCATTCATAATGGACTGTCATTCTCTTGCGGTTTACAGGCACATGAAGCAAAACCTCTGTGAGAAACACGACTTTTCCAAGAGACAAATAACGATGAGAGTTATTAAAATCAACTTTACAGTGATCACTTTAGAAAATCAAATTGCAAAGTAGAAATATGAGTACATTGCATGTCACCAACACAATCACTCATCTAACTGTTAGGACGTGGATGCTGTTGGGTGTGTGTTTATAACAAAGTCAAGCTGAGTTTCCAAAGAGCCCTTAGTGTGGTGATCTCAGCCTTATTGCTTAACACCAGCATAAATCTCAACAGAACACGTGCAGCACTGAACCTAATCTGCATCCACAGCTGGGGACATATGCAACATATGTGCCAGGCAAAGTGTTGATAAACAGCGGACCACAGCCAAACAGGCTCAAACAGGATCCTCTATAATATCAGATGACATCAGGTCAGGATGGTGCTGCCAGGTTTGCTCTGCCACACAGATGCAGTCGTTCTGTAGCCAGTGATGGAGTGGAGTCCATCGTTGACAAGGCCAAAACACACAGGTGGAGCTTATTGTCACTGCACACACTAACCCTGACTAAATATCAGTCCCCAGCCAAGTGGGCAATGAAAACAAGATAATCAGTCCAAGCCTCACACAGAGAGACACTGCAAGGGCATGTTAAAATGTGTTCCATTAGAGGACAGGCATTGTATTTGAAAACAACTTAGACTTTGTGAGGTTCTATATTTGTAGTGAGTGCTATGGAAGCCTGTGCAGGACTGTGGAACTGACTAGGGGTCCAGTGCGTGTCCTCGTCCCCGCCTGTGGAGCTTTCTGACACGGCACGCAGTCATGCAAGCCTAACGGACAGTAGGAGCAGCACAAAAGGCATCAAGCCCCTGACCCAAAGAGCAGCAGACACTTGTTATCAAAACACTGATCCCATGGCCCCCACGACTGCCATTCAGCCCCCGCTGGCCTGCCGGACTCGATTACCCTCCCCACTGGCAGACTGGAGCACATAAAAAGCATTCCCATCAATGAACTGTTGAACCTTTTCCCTTTGGACGTGTGACCAGACAGGAACCCTTTGACACTGCACTTCTGTTGAGAAAATTCATAGCCTAAGCACTTTTCTGGTCACTGGGCTTGTTAAGTCCATTAATTCTGGGACACAGCACTCATTTATACATGTGCAGGGGCCAGAATGTGAATTTGTTCTGTTGGTAAAACAGCGAATATTTGTTGGGTGTGCAGAGTAAACAGACCAATACCACAGGTCCCCTCCCTACCTTCCTAACTCTCCTGGCTGCCTCTGCCCCACGACAGAGATGTGCTATACTCTCGTGTGCATTCAGCATTTGCTTCCATGTCACACTCTTTTTAACAAGGGGAGAAAATAGATGGAAGATGCATATATATTTAATATCTCTTTAGGAATTAAAAGTTTTTGTGTGTACACTCCTGAAAATGTCTTGGAAACCC
Source organism: Paratilapia polleni (assembly GCA_015106735.1). Classification (NCBI taxonomy): domain Eukaryota; kingdom Metazoa; phylum Chordata; class Actinopteri; order Cichliformes; family Cichlidae; genus Paratilapia; species Paratilapia polleni. Next base: position 25,054 of record VUQI01061703.1, read on the forward strand.
AGCCTGATAAACAGCCCAACAGTTATCCAATCAGCATCTGGAAAATAATTACCTCTACCAAAAAAACCCCAATGAATCTCACATCAAATGTGCAACTGCAATTGCTAGAGGGAGAGCAATCAAAGTGTGTAGTGCGCATTTCAGTGCAATCACCTTTTTGACAGACATAGACATCACAGCAGTCTCCTGGCTGACCGCTGGCTTGACTGAGTGAAACGAGGTGCTGTCCGCTTGGGCACTGAGGCTTGTGGCAGGCACGGAAGTCGCAAGTGCACTGGGGTGGTATGGAGGGGCAGCATCCAGCAGGAGGCTTGTAACTCTTGGTCAGGACTGAACCCTCTGGGCAGGAGGGCACCTGCAGAGTGGGACATGTCACCCCAGCACACCTCATCTCCTCTGTAAAAAAACAAAAAACACAGACATGGATTCACATTCATGTTTAGACACTGGTGACTGTCCTGCACATGTAGTATATGCGAACAGAAACAGCGAAAGGGACACAACCTGAACATCTTTTAAATTTTTCCTTTGTTTTTTTAGCAACAACACCTTCAACTTCACTTTTTTCCTAGGGTAAGGTGGAGGGATTCTTTGCGTTTGTGTGTCCTTGTGAGGGCTGTCAATACGAGCCACTATGCTACTAGTGTTGCAGACCAATGGCTGAATTCACAGAGGCACCCAACACAAACTCTGTGCACAGTCATCAGATCCCCACTTCACTCCGTGACAGCTTTACAGCATCCTATCACAGAAATGAGAGTACCGCTCTCTAGACACGACAGGCCAGCCCAGCCCGCCTCAAGTTGCTCACAATCTAAAACCAGCCATTATTAGCAGCCAACCCTCAGACATTTTCTTTTTTCTCCCTTTCACTTACCATACCAGGATGCATTTGTTGATTCATCAGCCAGAGCCAATATAGTAGCTCTGATACCCCTTCTTAGGGGGGAAAGAGGTGCAGGGATACTGGTAATCTGGGCGAGGGGCTCAGGAGTGTATTTTGGAACCGGTTCAGGAAAAGAAAAGTGCCCTCTCTACAGATACTGTATTGTAGGAGAACAGCAGCTACCTTGCAAAGCTTGGATGACTGAAACCAAATGGATATGTTTAGTTTGGTCCTCCGTGTCCCTGTAATGTTTACATGTTGGGTGGAATTTGTGGAAAGCAGACTCATGTTTTATCCTAAAATCAAAGTCATTTTCTCCAGAGGAACGCATCATAGATACACACTGTGCAGAAGTGTGGAAATGCAGCATTAACAAGTGCAGGAGAAAATGGGTACATAAATAACTGCCTTATAAGAATGTTAAATTAAGGACTATGATTTAGTTATGAGAAATACTTTACAATCTTTGCATACATCTGGTTTTTGAGGAGAGAGAATGATACAGGCTGAGGTTGCATAACAGTGCTTGGGGTTTTGGTAATGTTTCCAGAGAAACAGTTGATGTGTGCTCAGACTAGCGCTGGCTCCATGGCGCAACACGAGTCTCTCAGAGGATGTGCTTCATCCTTGACATTTGAAGACCGGTAAATGGATCCCTCTGAGTTTTGCCACCAGATAAGGAAACTGAACTGGTGAGGTCGGGGTCCAGTCTACTCATGACCTGATAATGGTTTGGCTTTGCCAGTCCTCAACTCAAGAAACAGACCTACATGACCTGATGTTCTGTTGGCACTGCAGTTAAGTAGCTGTTTGATGTCTGCCTGACCAAGCATAAACATGGAGGAGAGGGCCTCTAAGACTGTGAAAGCTCTATTTTGGTGGGTGGGGGTAACATAACTGACACATGAAATTGAGGATAAGGGGAACATTGAATTTTTCTGGCTCCAGATAAATAGAGCAGGAGTGTTATGTATCTGTACTGTAGTGTTTACTCAAGCAACCTGGGAACAGTGAGGACTGCCACAAAGCTCTCATTGATAAACTTTGTAGCTGAATAGTGTCATAGAAAATGAGGGAAAACCCCCGAATTAAGTAAGGCTACAACCCATTTAACGGTTTTTGGCCTAATTCCTATGCTGGAGTTAAATAAACTTCAGTTGGAAGTGCTGATTGGCAAATGTTTTACTTACAATAAAGTCTAACGCAGTCTGCTGCTGCTCAGTTAAAGACTGGTTTTGCATATGAAAACCTCAAGCTTTTTAAAGCTGTAAAAAAAAAAAAAAAATGCCCTGGGACAATTTTGCACATAGTTCTGCACTGAAAAACACTTTCTGTGCATTGTATGTACCCCAGAGGAGGCTGATTACTCTTTCAGTTGTGATAATGGCTGGGGTTAGAGTGCGCTGGGAAAAGCAGCTGGCAGACATACCATTGTAATTTAAATGAACAGAATTGTATCCATCAGTGGAAATGGTCCAACTCTTGCAGGTCCAATTAATACAATTTTTAGCTGGTACAATTATAAACAATAGGCAGACAGGGCGGATGGAAAAAGTCAGCAGCAAATGGATTTTATCCAGCGCTGTTTGTGTTCTATCTTTTAGCATAAATGGCTGTAATTAGTGAGTCAGCGACCACAGAACCAATCTTTGTATCACAATGGTGGCCATACTCCAGCTTGCACATACACAAAAGCCCTGATTTGGTATGACTGATAAATTCTCTCTGCAGATTAGGCAACATTTGCTCTTTTACAACTGTAAGAGAACAATGATTGGAAAACCACTGACCCGTATGCACAACCTGCAACAATATGTGATTTTTCCTCACTCTCTCACATACACATGCAAACATACACCCTCACACACACCTGATGTTGATCTAGAAAAGAAAATGTGGAAATTACCTCATTACTACCGAAGGGTGTCTTTTGTAAACAATGCATTCTGGCATTCTGGCGCAGTTCACTGAAGAAAGCAAACTCTTTCATTCTAAATGGTTTTTTTTCTTCCTTTCAAGCCTGGGTACAAGGAGCGCAGTCTTTACCCAAACCGGAGCGGCTCAACCAGGCAGAGGAGGCTGTGTTGACAGCCTGAGTTTACTCATGGAAAAAAAAAACAACCAGCACACAATGTGAGTTCTGTTCACTGACTGACTTTGGAAACAAGTCAGCTGAGAACAAAGCTGTCTCAGTCCAGCTGCCCTCCGTGGGTTTCTGGTCTGTCCTCAGGTTTTATAAAGTTGCTCCGCAAAGGGACACATCAGGGCCGCCTCTCACGTAAAGCTGTGGAGGCCTGGCCCAGCGCCCACCAGCAGTTGCAGCTGAGAAAGTCAGCATTGTTCACCGTTTGTGTTAGTATATGTGTGAGGACCGAGGAGCACGTCAAGGAGGGTGTCCAGGCCAGGGTCAGGAACACTTGGTGGGAACTTCACACCATGATCAGAGGCTTGAGGTAGTTGGGCGTAGGCATGTGGCCGCCAGGAGTCCTGCATGTGCTACCTGCTTGCTTTGTTGTCTCACTCACTGGCTAAACATTTGCAGTTGAAAAAACCCAAATGAGTGTGCTTGGGTGAGGTAAAGAGAATGTCCACCTGTGTCCAACATTTTGCACATTGATATATTCACATACGTTTTATGTACGACGCCTGTGTGCATTCAGTTGAAGGTTACCATAAATAAAGCAGTGGAAAGCTAGAATGAACAGTTATCATGTTACGTGTACTAACCCTCAGTGTCAGTCTTGTTGAAAATAAGTCTGTGGGAGGCCTGGGTTGTACACATTTGTTAAGTAAACTGTGAAAGAGGCATGAGAGTTATTTATGGATTTTTGCCATAGAGATCTTTTCTTTTAGGGAAAAAAGCAAAATAATGATGATAAAAAAAATGAGCCTGGGAACATCAGGATTTGGCTGGGCTGTGTTTGATTTGTTAATAGTTATGGTTGAGTCAATAAACTGAGGTTTTAGGCCTTGATTTAGTGAATGGGTTGAGGTATAGAGCTGGACATGCAGAAAGGGACTGTGTGTGCGTCTGTGTGTGTGTGTGTGTTTTGGCTTTCCTGCTGGCTTAATGCTGCCTGGTTTGGTTAGTGGCTGACCAAGAATAGCGAGTGGGTTGACAGCAATCCCAACATGCCTTTAAGGGAAGTTCTTTGTCTCAACAGCCACACAGGAGTTTTGTTTCCTCTTTGAAATCAGTCTCCACACACAGAAATAAGCACTCGCTGGGAAACCAGCAGCTTGCAGGGTACAACCGGGCCACAGCTTCCGCAGACGGTACGCAAACACTCAGCACTGAGACGTCTTGTGGCCCCTGCCAGCCGATGGCGGTCTGGCCTCAGCCAGTAATAGCCCTGCCACAAAGAAGCTGCAGCCAAGCAGAACCAACAGTCTTTTCACAAGGGTAGAGAGAGGCAGGACAGAAGTGGCATAGGTGGGCAAGTAGATTTGTGCGAGCATGGTCAGTTTGTCCCATGACACTGCTTCCCAATCTGACGAACCACATGTGAACTACTACATGCCTGAGGCACACATTTTAATTTCTCCTCACTATCCCACAAAAGGTGCACGTGAGAACGCTAATGCCAGACATTAACCAGCCAGCTCCCTGCTACAAAGTCCACGTCTGAATTCACAACTAGCAAGCGGTCATCCTGTGTCAAGTCTTCTCCACACCATACCCAGGCAGTACTCTCACCTTAACCAAAGTATTTTCAGTAGTGAGACTGCAGCTTATGCAAACCATCTCCGGCTGTGTGCTACCTGCGAGAAATGACAAGATCAGACACTGTCCCAGCACGGTTCTCCCAACATTGCTGGGAATTCATCTGTGAAAACAGCTCTAGGTAGCTTGACTGCTGCAGCACAGCTTGGCTTTTCAACTAACACTAGTTATGTGTTATATGAATTACCTAAACACTTACAGAATGCATAGACTGCTGCTTGTTTCCATCAGTAAACAAGAGCTTCTTAAAAAAAAAAAAAAAAAAAAGTCAGTCAGGAACCTTATCGTGAATGAGCTATGCAAAACATTCTGAAGTGTAAACCAAGACCCTCGGGCCTGGACACAAATATCTCAACAAAGCGGATGGCCTCAGTTATGATTTCCTATTCTCCATCTGCCTTCCCCCCTCCCTCTCTATCACTATCACATATCACATCCTCTTTCCTCCCATGTGGGAAATAAGTCTGACACACCATGTTGCTTCTAATTGATCATATGCAGCCAAATTACATCAGGGTTTTGTATTCCAGCAGAGAACAAATCTACAAGAGGTGTCACTAGGAAATGGAACATCAACAGCCATGAAACAGGAAAGATGTTGAGTTTCAACAGATCAGAGTGAGTCACAGCACAGGGATGAACTGACAAGACCACTGCATGAGTCAGAGAGAAAGCAAAAGAAGGTCCAGACAAACTACTACCATGTGTGAGTTTACAGGTCCTGAAGTGAATCTGAGCTCTGAGTAATGGCAAAAAAAAAAAAAAAAAAAAGGATTTCTCTAAGTGTTGAGACACAAGGGCTGCTTTAAAGATGGAACGTGTAAGCAGTTCAACATGACTAGAAGAGAAGGTAGAGCTGCCCGGAGAGCTTATTATTCTTTTATACAGTCTACGATTCTTTTTTGTCATTTGTGTTGAAGGAAATTTTGCCAGTGACTAAAACAATGACTGTAACTTTGCGCAACTGATCACTGGAGAGCAGGATTAACATGCAAGTCAACCAGCTAGGGTTCGTTTTTAACCAAACACCGCTTTGCAGATTTGCTTAATCGTACACCGCTTAATGACATCCTCTCCCCTGACTAACGGCATCAGCTGGCACTCAGAGCTGGAGGCCAAGACCATGTAGTTTCTCCAGTGGATCATCATGAAGGCAGACATAAGCACCTGTTGCTCCAGTGTCCATGTGCGGTAGAAATGAAAGAACGTCGGGCGTAGAAACAAAAGTACAAGCACTTGGTATTCGGAACGGCCACTGTGTGGCTACTGCAAAGCAACAGTGACCCCTAGAGTTAGATATTCTATAAATAGCACCTTTATTGTTGCACTGTGGCGACTGGAGCGATCAATTGAGCTCTCATGCCATGAGAATAAGTTTACAGAATACTGTTTCGGTCACACTCTAGTGGGGCATGCTTACACAGATTTTAATAGTTGCTTGTGTGTAAAGGCAACGAGGGCTTGACAGACGCAGTCTCCGTGGAGTCCAACAGGACAAAGCAAATAGGATCCTAACCACAGAGTCCCGGTCTGGTTGCAGAGGAAGCTCCTGCTGATGACAGACAAAGGAAAATCTCTGCCGCGACATCTAGACAAACAAGATAATTATCACACACAGACACATGCACAAACACAGATGCAGACACGCAGGCTCGCTCGCTCACATATGAAGGCTCATTACACACGTGATGAAAGATCAGCAAGCACGCACATGTGCATCATTCTACATGCATATGTATTCTTTAAGACATAACAGATGCACATATCCTGCTCTCTTATTTAATGAGGGGCCATTAGAAGGGTGGGTGGGTGAGCATTGCGGTGAGAAGTCATAAGCTGCTGAAAAATGTTGTTTACAGTTTTCACTAGTGTGAGTTTAAACTGTCATCCACTGGGCTCAGACTTTGATGAGCGACTTACAAAACACAGAAGAATAGCAGCCAATCTTTCATTGTAACACTAGACTTGATGATACGTCTAAACAATATAATATTTGATGAACACAATTCCTGTGGAATTTACTGCATAAATAGCTCAAGACAAACATCCATGCAGCTGTACTGTAGATGCTCTGTAGTAACCTTAACGTTGTCTGCAGACTAAATAAACTTAAATATGTCTCCATGGCATGTTACCAACCACAGTATTGTCTATCCTAAGAGCCATTCTTCATCTGAAATGTCAGCAAACTGCAAAGAGGGCAAGTCAAAACCAGAGTAAAGCAACATAAAAAAAATAATAAAAAAAACCACAAAACACAAACAAACAGTCAGTCATGTGTGGGACACCAGACTATTTTTCTTCAAATTTCATTAATTTTTTCCTGCTTCCTTGCTTTGAAAAGCGCATTAAACAAGGCACCCAACAGAAACAGGAGTTCAGTACACTGGTTCAGTTCCCTGAGTGGCAGTCTTGTCTTGTTTTTGTAAATGTCACTCAGGAGGCAGCCACCACTTAGGCACTATAATAGGCGCTATCTACCACACACCTAACAATCCAAATGAGGAAACTAAACTCACTCTCCCAAGAACGTTTTTCACTTAGTGAAGTGTCAATCAGAGAAAGGGCTGAACACACATTCTTGTATTCTCTTACTTCAGGATTCCCTTTTCCACCTCAGAGCACAGGGGAACCATTCATACTCTATTCGCTTACACCTTATGGACTCTGCCCTGTGCCTGAGGATCTCTTGCATTCCATATTTCTATCAAGATTCTCTGTATTTGCTTCTGTCAGATTTGCACCTTCTCTGTTTCACTCTCCACATCATGTCCATGGCATACACTCCCTAATCTGTTACTTTGCCTCATTCCTCCTCTACTTTTCCTACTCTCATAATCAGGGGAATTGCTGTGCATTTCACTACCTGCCTGTTAGAATTGTGCAAGGAGATTGTGACCTGGTAAGTGACACCAAATACGTAAGCACTATGATACAGTGCCTTGAAAAAGTATTTATACCCCTTGAACTTTTCCACATGTCACGTTACAACCACAAACTTGAATGTATTTTATTGGGATTTTATGTGATAAACCAACACAAAGTAGAGCATAATTGTGAAGTGGAAGGAAAACGACACATGGTGCTCAAATTGTTTTACAAATAAAAATCTGAAAAGTGCGGTGTGCATTTGTATTCAGCCCCCCTGCAGCGAACCACCTTTCGCTGCAATTACAGCTGCAAGTCTTTTAGGGTATGTCTCTACCAGCTTTGCACATCTAGAGACTGCAATTTCTGCCCATACGTCTTTGCAAAATAGCTCCAGTTCAATCAGATTGGATGGAGAGCGTCTGCGAACAGCAATTTTCAAGTCTTGCCACAGCTTCTCAACAGGATTTAGGTCTGGACTTTGACTGGGCCATTCTAACACATGAATATGCTTTGATCTAAACCATTCCATTGTAGCTCTGGCTGTATGTTTAAGGTTGTTGTCTTGTTGGAAGGTGAACCTCCGCCCCAGTCTCAAGTCTTTTGTAGCCTCTAACAAGTTTTCTTCCAGGATTGCCCTCTATTTATCTCCATCCACCTTCCCATCAACTCTGACCAGCTTCCCTGTCCCTGCTGAAGAAAAGCATCCCCACAGCATGATGCTGCCACCACCATGTTTCACAGTGGGGGTGGTGTGTTCTGGTTGATGTGCAGTGTTAGGTTTCCGCACAACAAAGTTCAATTTTGGTCTCATCTGACCAGAGCACCTTCTTCCACATGTTTGTTGTGTCCCCTACATGGCTTGTGGCAAACTGCAAATAGGACTTCTTATGGCTTTCATTCAACAATGGCTTTCTTCTTGCCACTCTTCCATAAAAGCCAGATTTGAGGAGTGCACGACTAATAGCTGTCCTGTGGACAGATTCTCCCACCTGAGCTGTGGATCTCTGCAGCTCCTCCAGAGTTACCATGGGCCTCTTGGCT
>VUQI01061704.1:6584-19403 GCA_015106735.1 Paratilapia polleni
AGGAAAAAAAGTTTTTTTTTTTTTGTTTTTTTTTTTTTTAGTCTTTCTATGTCAGTGATCAACAACTGGGCTCTAGACATATTTAGTGTTGGAATTTTGGATATTGGGGCATAAAAAAGAAAGATCACACTTTGGTTTTGTCTCATTCTTGAATTTAAAACACATCTGCAGTTGGATTAGTTGGTTTCCTCCCAGTGACTCTGCTGTCTGTCACAGGGGCACTAAAACCTGCTCCTGTAAATAAAGTGCAAACTGAATGCTGTGTAGTTTACATCCCTTTTTAAAAAACAAAACAAACATCTGCACACAAAAAAAAAAAAGGTACGTTTTTTTTGTTGTTTTTTTCTGTGGATGAGCTGCTCATCTTTGACACCTGCATGCCTGTTTTACACATCGACTTAAATGAGCACAGCTTTGTAGTTTTCACTTATTTGTACCAATGTGATCAAATCTAAAAGCCAATTTTAAAACTACCTTCATCTATTTGTACTGTAACTTACTAAATTGTATAAGCAACCAAACTAAAAATAAATAACTCGACTTGCTAAATCTGTTTAAAAGTGTAATACATTACTTTATGTAGTCCCTACGATTGAAAATCTCAAACTGAACTGCCCGGGCCCTGCTTAATGCCACTCTGCCATTAAATACATTAAGTATGCTGTGTCCTAGTGTGGTAACATATCACTTGATTCAGTGTTTTACTGGCAAGGAGACGAACTATCAGCAGCGACATCATTAGTCTGAATATGAATTATATTATGACATGCAAATTAAATTAAACAAATTGGTACAATTTTATTTTTAAAATCAATTTGATTAAGACTTTTCCCTACAAAGTCCCTCAGCTCTTGTAAACAGGAACATGTTGTCCATACATCCAGAGAGGGGAGAAGGTACTCTGTGCCCCTCTTAAATAATGACAGTAAAACACATAAAACATGCTATTTAAAGTGTCTAAAGTCCCTTGGCATGGTGTGGTGACTCCCTGATTGAGCAAAACGCTCTAGACCTTCACTTCAGTATGGAACAGGTGATGTGTGGCTTTGTTCTTTTTTTTTCTTTTTTGGTCACAAGATGCTTTGCATCATCCAGAAGTCCCCAGCAGCAGCACAGACCTGAGAGCAGTCTCCCTGTCTTCATTATCGAGGACAGCACAGGCTATGAAAAATATTCCCTTCAGTTGACAATGTCTTGGTAGATGGAGTTTGTTGTTGTGAGGCCAAAGATGAACGCTCCGAGTGTAACCATGGCAACACCGAAGATCAAGAGCCCATGCCAGCTGTAAAAGTGAGGAAATAATTTTTTATTTTTTTTTAACCTGAATACCATTTTTCATCCAAACACTGAATCATGATGTGAAAGGGTCTCCAGGAACCAATCAGTGCCGTTTCCTATAAGTAGGATTCCTATATCTAGTCCTGAGTGGAAATTAAAGTTTTTGACCACTGAGGCAGACTGTGGCTGCAGTAGCAAATCATGGTTCTGTGATGTTTGTTTGTGTATTATTGCTCAAGTTTTATCTAGAGAAGAAATAAAAATGCCTGAAGTGTTCACCTGGAAAGTCTCAAACACCGATTCATCAGAGTGTTAATTAAGTTAAACAGATGGAGCATCTCAGTTGCTTAAAGGGTCATAGAGGGTGGCCTCTATGGGGGTCACTCAAAGTGAAGAAACCACAGAGTCACACATTTTCACAGATTTGTGTTTTTTTTTTTCCTTTCATCACTGCTTATTCTGTTGATTAATGATCATCAAAATAAAGAAAAGCTGTTTCTCAGAGCTGAGGGTGACATCTTAAAATTGACTGACTAAGGGTCCAGAAGCCAAAGACATTGAGCTAACAGTATAATTCAGACAGAAGCAACCCCTCACGCTGGAGGCACTAAAACCAGAGTCTGACTGGCATTTCTGCTTAATGACCTCAACAATTAAAAATATCAAATAATGAATCTCTCTCGGGTCTCTTTTAGCTCATTGTTGGATTCCAGCAGAAGTGCTCAAAATACCACAGGCAGCATGAAAGATGGATGTAGCTAATGTGACGTCACCCACAAATGCAGGTTTTTAGGCGCTTCCACCGGAAGCTACATCCATGTTTTATACTGTCGGTCTAATACACTCACTACACACTTACTACAAAACATAAGGCAGAAAAAGGTACAAAGTGGCTGATGAACGCAACTCACATGAAAATTCTTCATAAACCCTTGCAAGGAAATTCATCCTCTATGTTTGACCTATTTTAGCTATGTAATATCAAAGGGTAACAACTAGGCAGCAACCATTATTAATGCAGTTAGAAAAGCATACAAATATCTCACATGCAGAGGCCTTTCTGAGGTTTTGGATGTGTACACAGCTGATGTGAGAAAACAGTATCATGCACTATATTTAATCACTGGATAAAAACCATTCTATAGAAACAGGTGTCTAAGAATAAGCAGCATCTCACCTTGCAGTTCGGCTGTCTGTCTCTGAGAGCTTTACTTGCATCAAACACAAACCTGTGAAAAAAAAAAAAAACATTGGATGGGCCTTACAGTTTGACATTAAAGCTGCACAGAAAACCAGAACAGAGCAGATGGTGTGCAGGGTTACCTGGGAAGACGAAGATAAAGCAGGCTGCCAATCCTCCAATCAGTGAGATCACTCGACCGATGTCTGGGATGAAGAGGGCAAGGACGAGGGTGACGAGAAACCACACCAGCGTCTGCAGGATCCTCCTCCTCCGTTCACGACGTACACACACCTCTACCTGTTCACCTTGGAAACGCAGCCAAAGTCCCTCTATAACTGCCCTGGAACAACATGATGACAGCAGAGTACAGGGAGGAAATGATCCATAAAATGCATCATAAAATAAAGTGAAAAAATGAACTTAGTGCATACAACACACACTAAGGACGCACGACCAATCCCCTTGCTTTTTTTTATCTGATACTGATTCTGAAAACTACACACAAGGTAACAAGTGAAACCGATCCAACAGCAGGGCACCTTTCTAAATGTTGGTAAATTTAGCAACCCCAGACTCACTAACAAACATTATTTAATGAGGACAGATTATATCTAACCAATGCTAAATACATAAATATGGTCAGTATGTCTGCTGGTAATGATTTAGTCTCTTGAGTGCATCTCAGTGCATCATTAAGCCAAAGCAAAGGGAAAAAAAAGGCCAAAAAAAGAAAAGATATGTTCAACTTTAAAATGCAAAGCTCAGTGCTTATTTTGGTGAAAATTAAATCAATGGGGGCCTTATCTAAAAATGACTATCAGCTGATATGTTTTAGACTCTTAAAAGTGCAACCACTAGATTGTCATTTAAAACTAAATCAAACAAGTGCATCAGCCACATCTGCTCCAGGAATCAGAGCTCAAAAAAGGAATTCAGCCTCAACTACTGACCAATGCTAGCATGGTAAAATACACTGGATGATACGATATGCTACAGTAAGCCAACAGATGTTGAACCCATAATCATGATCACGGTTTCTACTTCTGCTGTTTTGCTGCTCTCTTCTCTTCTCCTTTGACAAATACACACACTTGATGAAACAGAGAACAGAGGAGAGGAGCAAAATAGCAGTAAAGACTCTACAAGTGCACATAAAATAGATAAATAACATGCAGTCCTGTGAAAAACTACACACCATGATTCAATAGCTTGTACAACCACCTTTAGCAGCAGTAACTTGAAGTAATTGATTTCTTTGACTTTATCAGTCTCTCATGTCATTGTAGAGGAATTTTGTCTCACTCTTCTTTACAATGTTGCTTCAGTTCATTGAGGTTTGCAGGCATTTGTTTATGCACAGCTCTCTTAAGACATTTCAATCAGGTTGAGGTCTGGACTTTGACTGGGCCATTGCAGCACCTTGATTCTTTTCTTTTTCAGTCATTCTGTTGTAGATTTGCTGCTGTGCTTGCGATCATTGTCCTGTTGCATGACCCAGTTTGGGCCAAGCTTTAGCTGTCAGTTGTCAGTCTGCTGAGGAAACCTTTACTCCACTGTATCTTTACACTGCAAACAGTTATTTTCTGCTATACTGTAATGTTCAATATCTTGACCATTAATATAGCTAAATATCAACAACAGCTTCGGCATCAACATCAAGTCTTTAATTTTCACTGTATCTTACCTCCCACAAAAGTGTAAAATAGGGTAGGAGGTGACCACACAGATGATGATGAAAGCTCTTGCAATGGCTACAGCGATATCGTTGGAAGGGTATGACATCAACACATCCTGACTGACGTTGGAGCCAAATGTCAGGAAGCCACAGACACCTGAACAAATCACATATCACACCAAGAATTAATGTACTGATTCTGAAACGTGTTGAAAACTAGAAAAAAAACTTTGCATTTTATTTCACTGTGATATAAAGCAAACATGTGCAGTCTGACTAATTTTCTTAAATAGATTTCTATGTTATAAAAACACCTTTAAGTAGCTTTTACATGCAGCTTCTCAAATTCATTTAAAAGGCAATAACAAACAGGCATGTTATTCAGCATACATGTACAATACCTGTTCCTGTGTAGACAAAAAGGCAGATTATCATGCTGAAGGTGACAACAACTCCCCATGGTTTGATCTCTTTCCTCCTCATACTGTTGAACACTGGCACAGAGCTGACATGGCACTGTGGACAGAGATCAGGAAGAAGAAGAAGAAGAAGACAGGAGATACAGTTCATTAATATTAAAGTCAAACCCTAAAGGCATATAATTTAAGATCTGAAATGGTACCAAATGAGGAGATACCTGGAAACCAAAGCATATGGTGGGCATTGCATTAAAAACTGCAGTCCAGGAAGCAGAACTGTAACAAACACAATGATTTAGCAACTCAAGCAAAGCAAGATGACGAGAATGCAGATGGTTATGCTTGAATGAGTTGGTGGACAGGGTCAATATAATTAGTAAATAGTTTTTAAAAAGCTTTAAAAAGAGTCATGAAGTGTGTATACCTGGTAGGAATATAGCCCGGAGTCACTTCTTTGTTGGGCCAGATGTATTTTATGATGACCACTATGGTAACATACCAGGTTCCCATCACACTCAGAGCACTACAGGGAAAAACAACAACTGAAATGATCATTGTGTAAGGTAAAAGTTTACCAAAAAAAAATCCATTCTGAGTGAAAACAAGCTGTGGATTGACTGGGACAAAGTTATGTACCTGGCATACTTCTGAAAGCCAATCTCTTTGGGGATGGAGAGAGGAAGAATAACCAGGACTGCGGTCACAGCGATGGTAAATTTGCGATCAGTGTACCAGTAGTGAGCATCTGTACCATCTGCATTATGAGCTGCTGCAGCGATCACTGACAAAAAACAAAACAAAACAAGGATTACATAAACATTTGAGGAGGACACACAAAGAGAGAAGGCCAGAGTACAACGTAGTGTATGCAGGAGAAGGGCACAGACTGTCAAGCAGGAGATAAGCTAAACAGCTGTACACATGGCAGAGATGTAGCAGAGTAGACGATTAATGTCAAAACCACTTCAGTCATTGTAAAAGACCAAGAGGCTAGAGCTGGATTTTTTTTTCTTTTTTAACACTGTCAGCATCTCAGGGTTGAGTGGCTCACATGAGAGACACGTTTACTGAGCGAAAAAGCTGAGTAGTGTCATCCCTGATGCTCTTTGCCCTCGTCAGTGGTGACACTGCCTTTTTTGTACTGCTCTACACTATAAAGCCCTCCCAGATTCAACACATCACAGCTAAATGCAAGACAAAAAGAGAAAAGTCATGTAAATGAGGAGGTGACTGGAACTTCCCAGGAACTGGCCCATAAAAATCAAAAACCTTATCTGTTTTAAGTCTGGCTTATCTTCCCTTCATGATCATACTCTTGTGCACCTCTGGACACCTTTCAGTGCTGTGACTATTTTTAGACAGCTCCCTGGAAGTCCTGTTCTGTCCCTGCCTCTGCAATGTGTACTGGATCTCTTCCATTGTTTCAAAAAAGTGATCCTTCACCTTAAATTTTATTTTAAGGAAGTGGTCAAAGTCGCAGGGAGTCAAATCTAGTGAATGACGATTGTGTTTGTGTGGCCAAAAAACACTGGAGCGGTCTGGAGGTGCAAGAGAACATGATCGTGAAAGTGAGATCAGCCAAATTTAATTCAGCTGGGTCGTTTGACTTTTCCGTTCCAGTTCCAGTTTATGAGCACAGCTTGTGATTAGGGAAAACATAAACTAAGACCAAAGATCTAATCAGTGTGATAAAATAAGTGTCAGATAGTTTAAATATACTTACAGCGATCAAGCTGGTCCCCAATGACAATAAAGAAAGCAATGCAGGTGCCAAATGTGTAGACAGCAATGGCTACTTCACATAAAACCCCAGTGACTTTCCCACAAGTGGCTCGAACAACCTCTTGGTAAGTAGCTTCATTGCTGACCTGAATAAAAGAGACAGACCATTAAAAAATGGACATGGATTCAACAGTAGGTACTGGTAGGTAGGTACAAGGTACTGGTATTCAGGTTTCTTGTGTGACATCACTGTTCGAGAGCTGTCCGCCATATTGGACGAGATACAACCTACTGACTACTGAAGGTGTATGCGATTGTTTTTTTTCCCCACTCATGGTGGTCATAGTTTATCTCATTTACATTTAATGTTTATCACTCACTTAGGCCCCAGCCACGCAGGCCTGTCAGTGACCCCCTGGCAACCTCCGGTCGTATTCCCTGGCTGGTTGGCGAGTAGTTGCTGGCAGTCGCAAAGAGTGTGCTGCCCCAAAAACCTTCTTGTGGTTGCTTTGGTTGTCTGCAAACACGTAGGTGTCTTCCATGCAAACTACTGGCAATCGCAGCAATCTGCTAGCGAACAGAATATTTGCAAGGAGGTGCAGCACCGTATACCTCTTTGCTTACTTTCACTAGGTGAATTTGCTCGCAATCTCCAGCAACCACTCGCCAACTGGTTGGGGAGTACACATTTTTCCCTAGCGACTAGTAGTTGCCAGATGGTTGGCAACTGGTCTCTAGGCCTGTGTGACTGGTGCCTTATTCACTTCACCCTACAGGTAAACAAGTTGGCATCATGTGTTTAGCAGTCATGTGACTGCAAAACCTGAACAATCAGTCCTTTTGCCATATGCAGAATAAAACCCACTTTTTTTATGTACAGCTGTACAGTGTATGTACAGTCTGCCATCATGGAAGGTTACTATGATCATGTTAAAATGAATATATTGTGAGGTTATGCAGGGATATAGTGAAGTTATACATTTAAATTAGAGTTCACTTAGCTAATGACAGGATGCACCTTAGGGGGATTTTGAACTTCTAGTTGCTTTGTGCTAGTGAAAAGCGCAGTAAAACAATGACTGGTGCAAAAGCAGCATTCAGTCTACTGTGCATGTGTATGGGGCCCAAGGCTAATTTCCAACATCAGTCCCTTGATGAGCATTAATGGATCAAGCTATCATCAGTTTTATAAAAAGGGAAATAAAAAAAGAAATTCCCAATTTGTCAAATAGACAAATTATATGTAGTGAGGATGGAAAAACAAAAAACAAAAAACAAAAAACAAAAAAAAAAAACAATCTTCTGCTGATATACTGTATCTGTTAAGTTGTAATGCAGCATAAGCAGAGTTTAAATCAACAGTCCAAATCAGGTTTTTTAAACACAAGCCTGTGACATTCCCAGTAAGTTTAAACTGATTTATTCTGTGCACCCACTGAGCACACTGATCACTTCTGCACTGTTTGGGTTGTCCTTTACAACTGCACAAACAAACCTGCAGCAGAAGCTTCACTGCTTCCTAATCTAAGTAAATTAAGTTGCTCTAATTTGGCTTTAGATACATGCAGGACAAACATACAGAGAAAACTTTTGTCCTGATTACCACTGGCTTTTTAAACAACACAGCTTCATTTACTTCACTCTGTATGCCTGGTCATTGACAAAATTAAAGTTTTAGTCTGTTTAATCACACTCATGTACATTTAGACAGAGGTCATTCTACAGCTGCATTTTTTTTCCAGGAGATGTTGGTGCATCACTTATAAAATAACTGAAATTAATTCAAATGACTCAGTCTTAGATTTAATCTTTTTTCCAGTGTGTTTTAAGATGTAAGCATAAGTCTGAGCTACTGAGGAAGTGAAAGTCTGAAACTATCCATCTGATCAAGATTACAACCACAGAATAAAGAAGTTGTTAGTTAAGAAGACTGGTCCATTTGTGCCACTACCAATAAAGGAACAAAATGAAAGAGAGACAAAAATGTTCAGATTTAAAAAGCTGCAGAACATAGTGGAAATTTAAAGAGAAACAAGTGAAATGTGAAGAAAGTGGGGGTAAGAACATGCTCAGGAAATCAGACTGGTGAAGCAGCACAAACCTGGGAACAGTAGCCGAGGATCACTAGTCCAGTGATTATGAAGATCAGCATAAACTGAAACACAAGGAAACAGGAAGCAGCACACCAGTGATGAGTTTTAAGTTGGTCACATGATTACAGAGAAGGCAGGTGCTCAGACTGTCAGTGTTCATACTCTGAGCCTTAACAAACTGGAGCTATATTCAGTCTCAGATTCTAATCCAGATAATCAAATAATAACTGTAGGTAATAACATAAAATAACATGTTTTTATCCTGTCAGCTTCTCTTAATGCCAAAAAATGTTTTATTTTCTGTGTAATGAGGGTATACACTGATCAGCCACAACATTAAACATCATGGAAATGTTCTGTAGGTCCTTTTCGAGCTGCCAAGACCAGTCTGGTGACTGGGGAATGAACACGAGACATCTGAAGGTGTCCCTTGGTGTCTGGTGTCTGACACTATGATACTGCCAGTGGATCCTTTGGGTTTTGTAGGTTACGAGGTGGGGCCTCCGTGGATCGGCTTGTCCTGGCACATCCCGCTGATGCTCAGTCGGATTGGGATGTCAGGAGTTTGGAGGCCAGACCCATAACTTAGTCCATTTGTCCTGTTTCCAGGCAGTTTTTGCAGTGTGGTGGGATGCATTGTCCTGCCATTGGATATTGCCATTGACGGTGATGTGTTTGGCTTGTAGCAATGTTAAGCTGTGTGGTACGTGTCAAAGTAACATTCATAGGACTAGGACCATGCCAGGACCCAAGACTTCTCAGCAAAAAGAGCAAAAGGACAGAATCCATTCACCTCAATACTCAGTGGTTTTAATTTTGTGGCTGATCAGTGTTTTTTTTCCAGTACAAATACCCTCTGCACCCATCATCATTTTGATCTTTTTACACACTAAATTATACATAAGTGGCCCAATTTAATCACATGTCACCAAATGTTTAAAGCCTGGAACACATGCCTCATGCAAAGAGAAAGGACCTGTAGAAGAAGCATATCATCTCCTCACCATCTGAAGCACCACTCCTGCAGTTACACCTCCTGCCATGTTGAAGGCAGCAGGGAAATTGAGTAGACCTGCTCCCAGCGCTGCGTTCACCACGATGAAGACAGCTCCCATTGACGACACACCTGAGCTCCTCCTGTCGGGCTCAAGATGCCGAACAGAATCCACACTGGGGCTCTGCAACAGCCACGCCCTTTCTCCAGAGTCATTGCTGCCAACACCGCCCCAGTCCTCAACATCGGTGTTAATTGCCATAAGTCAACAGGGTGTAGCTCTGTCTGGGAAGCGCTGCGCACCCCAGAAAATTAGGTGAGAAAGTCTGAGTGAAGGGACAAGAAATAACTCAGCTGCAGTTGAAGATTTATGTCCAGTCAGGAGGCAGCTGATGTTTCTCAACAGTGACGGTTTGACGGTGGAGCCATTTGGTGATCAATCTGTAATGACAGGTTCCCTGCATTTAGATGCATTTGGGAACAGTGTGGTATCATATTAATATACTGAGTACATCAGAGGTGGAAAAAAAAAAGTTAGAATTACTGTGAAAGAAGAACATGAGTCAGAACAGTTTCTGTTCAATGATTCCTGAAAATCCTTAGTAAACAGTATGCAGAAAAGCCCCAGTTTAAGGCAATGAAGTTGGATTTTTCATTTTAGAAAATCTTGTGTCTCTATGTTCAATGATATGTACTTTAAAAGATCAGTGAGCTCAAGAACAAGCATAGCTTTCAAAGAACAGAGTCATTTTACCAGTGGATCTCCTTTTAAATCACTAATGCTTACACCAGAAAGTGCAGGAGAACATGTAAAGCTACCATGAATAAGGGAAAGAGGTGAAGGTGTCCAGTTGATATCCAACACAATCGCACACACACAACTATCTACCGAAGATACAGGTCAAGCAAGCCACACTTTATCGTGACTGGATTTTCTTTTCATTAAGGCAACAGCATCATTTATCAGCGTAGCCATGCCCTTTGTTACTGTGTCTACATTAGCTAGCTAGCAAATGATATACCTAACTGAACGTTAAATACAACACAGCTCATTTTCACAAACCAGATCCCGCATTTAACCCTCTCTGTATTATTCACATGGATTAAAGTGTCGTCGCTCTTTCGTTATGAGTAAGGATAAAATGCTGATACCGTACCTTCTGTCTCCGCCGCTGGGAATGACAGAGACCTCCGTGTTTTGACCGTACAAAGCGGCTAGCACGTGACTTTTGCTCACGTGCTAGCGCTGAGAATTCTGGGTAATGTAGTTCTTCTTTCACACTATAGCACAACTCACTTGCTGGAAAAATGAGCAGTTTTGGTTTGGTTTAGTTTATTTTTTTGTATATTTAGCACACACACAATGCCAAAGATGATACATAATATACAGAGCCGGGAGAGACAGAAAAGCCTTATTTAAAGCCACCACCCAAAGTATAAAGAGCACAAAGAAAGAAGACAAACTATTAATATTAATATGCTGTATTTATATAAGAGAAACAACAACAGTAATACAAAGAAAAACAGAAAATGTGTGTACAAAAGTATAATTATCCTTTATATGTGTATGTGTTTGTGTGTGCATTAGTGCATATGTAGACTGGCTGCCTGTGCACTCACTAGCCACTTTATTAGGTACTCCTGTTCAACTGCTTGTTAATGCAAATATTTAATCAGCCAATCACAGCAACTCAATGCATTTAGGCATGTAGACATAGTCAAGACGATCTTCAGAAGTTCAAAGTTATGCATCAGAATGGGGAAGAAAGGTGATTTAAGTGACTTTGAACATGGTATGGTTTTTGATGCCAGACGGGCTGGTCTGAGTATTTCAGAAACTGCTGATTTACTGGGATTTTCCTGCACAGTCATCTCTATAGTTTGGTCCAAAAAAGAGAAAATATCCAGTGGTCAGCAGTTCTCTGGGTGAAAATACCTTGTTGATGTCAGAGGTCAAAGGAGAATGGCCAGACTGCTTCAAGCTGATAGGAAGGCAACAGTAACTCAAATAACCACTTGTTACAAACAAGGTATGCAGAAGAGCATCTCTGAATGCACAACACATCAAACCTTAAAGGAGATGGGCTACAGCAGCAGAAGACCACACCGGGTGTCACTCCTGTCAGCTAAGTACAGAAAACTGAGGCTACACTTCACACGGACTCACCAAAACTGGACAACAGAAGATTGGAAAAATGTTGCCTGGTCTAATGAGTCTTGAGTTATGCTACGAAATTCAGATGGTAGGGTCAGAAACAACATGAAAGCATGGATCCACCCTACCTTGGATCAATGGTTCAAGCTGGTGGTGGTGGTGGTGTAATGGTGTGGGGGATATTTTCTTGGAACACTTTGGGCCTCTCAGACACCACACTGCCTACCTAAGTATCGTTGGTGACCGTGTCCTTCCCTTTATGACCACAGTGTGCCCATCTTCTGATGGCTGCTTCCAGCAGGATAACACACGTCACAAACCTCAAATTTGACCGACCAATTTGTCTAACTTAAACATTTGTGAAGGACCAAAATTTTGTGGAGAGCAGTAAGAAAAGTATATTACGATAAGAAAGACGGTGATAAATTTTAAGCAGTAAGAAGACAGTTTGCAGTGACAAGGAAAATTCCCCTGAATCCTGTAGTTTAAACGAGGCATCTCAAAAGAATTAGTTGTAACTTTAAATCATTAAAGTAAAATCTGAAAAAGATACATTTTGACTTCCATTCATCCATTTTCTTAACTTCTTATCCAAGTCGGGGTCCTGGAGGACAAGAGGCAGGGTACACCTTGGACAGGTCACCAGTCTAACAGAGAAACAGCCAGCAACTGGATTCAAACTCAGGACCTTCTTGCTGTGGGCCAACAGTACTAACTGCTACACCACTGTACCACCCTAGCATTTATAGCAACATTGGTATCCTTGATCAGCAAGTTAAAATTTGAATGGGAGAGAACTATAGGGCTGTCTTATCTGCAAACTTAACGGGGGGAAGGATGTGTGAAAGACATTTTCATATAGATATAAGAAATAATGGTCCAAGGATGGAGTCCTGAGGAACCCCACAGAAACTAGCTCCCACAAAGTGTGAGACAGCTCTTTTAACCATTTGTATGCAATATCATGAAAACATTGTTATTTAAGCTATATAAATACAGCATTCAAAATTATAGGTGTACAAAAATACAGCTAAATGTATTTTTAGTCATGTACATAAATATAAGATGCATCCATTCATGTTTTTATTTTCACTTACAATTTGGGGTCATTTTTATACAAAAACTCCTAGCTGACACTAGGTGAGATGCTGGGTAAGTTCTGTATAGGTCTCCAGTCCTTCACAGTGCAATAAACCATTTCGAATAAGATGTAGGCATCTAAGCGTCGGGAGGTGGGCAAATGGGAAGGAAAGGGATAAAAAAAAAAAAAATAAAAAAAAAAAAAAAAAAAAAAATAAAA
>VUQI01061704.1:26063-45082 GCA_015106735.1 Paratilapia polleni
ATAAATAAAAAAAAAAAAATTTTCCCTTTTTTTTTTTTTTTTTCTTTTTTTTTTTTAAATCTTATTGATCTAATGTTTTGTTTCAAAATATTCCTGGTTGATTATTAATCGTCTTACACAAATGAATCATTTAAGGTAAGCAAATAGTTAAACAGTCCTTAAATCTCTTGTTATTAACACAGGGCTTTCTCCAAATAAAGAATAAAAAAACAAAAACAAATACAACTAGGTTTTATTCCTTTCGCCAAAGATTCCCTGACATTTTCTAAAATCTCAATTTATCAACATGAACAAACCAAATCAAATGTAAACTTTACTAAGTTGAAGCACTTTTGTATCCTGCAGGAAGAATCAAGTAATACCAACAAAAAATATAAAGAAAAAAAAACTAAAGGCAGAAGAGTCTGTAGGTTGGCTGGGATTAAAGGCAGCAATGGAAGCAGCATATGAAATGTAAATTAATCTGACCTCGTGACCTCAGCCGGACACAATCTACAGCTAATCATGAACCTGACACTGGTATGAGCTGTCTAAGTGGTTAAGATCCACTTAAGACGTGTACAGCATAGCATAATAAGATACAAGCACAACTGCTTTATAGGAAGTAACACTGACCCCTGAATTTTCACATTTTTACATGGGATTAATAGTTAAATCCCAGGTTAAACTTTTTTCCCCTTTTGATTTAATATTATCTGCACACTAGTGTTTGTACATCACTCCATATATAAACTAAAACTTGATTTAAGTGTGAAGGAGATGGATGAGCTAAAATCAGTCCACTGCACATAACTACTTAACTACTATCACATAGTGAATTGTTACCAATACAATATTGGCATTACTGTTTGTACTTCCGATTAATAAAATCCACACATACCATCATGTCTGTTTGATAAATGAAAGCTGTTGCATGTTATGACTTTTGCTGCACTCCTGCCCTCGCTGACATGTTATTGTCTCAGGTTTCTTCTACTTTGTAAACCCTCTAAACTTTGTGTCTAAATTTAGGACAGAACACTTTGCAAAGGGCAAGTGTCGCCAGTCCCCTGATATTAAAACAAAGATGATGCCGATTTATTACATTCTGGCTTAATGCAATGACTGCATACAAAAAAATAAATAAATACATACAGTGAACTAGTTGGAGAAAAAAAAGGGAAAGCATGTATTTACATCAGCAATAGATTAAAAAGATTTTTTTTTAATCGCAGAAAGTGATTTCCAGTGCATTATCAGACTGTATTTTGTGGTGGTGTTGCATTATAGATGCACCTGCTATCCCTCCATATGGTTCTGTCACGGAGATAAATGCTATATACACTTGTGAAGATTAGATAAGACTCCCTATTTTCGTTGCACATGTCCAAGCAAAATATATTAAGTGTTAATACTTCAGGTACAACAATATAATCTGTGCAAACACCAGCAGATCCAAGTATTTTACTGTGTGGGTTTATTTAACATTGTTTAGTACACTACTATTGAAAACAGCAGGAGGAACATGGTACCTAACGTGTCATTTGGGGTCAAGTGGTCTCATTAAGCCTGTAGTGTGCACGCACGCATAACCTTTGAACGGATGAACTTCAGCATTTATATAAACATTTACTGACGAGCTATCAGTGATCAGCAGGCCAAAGGCCTTCTGGGGATGGTAAAGGGCAATATTGTTGTTCACCCCAACAAACTGATACTACCGTCTTAAAATTACACAATAACGTCTGCCTGAAGGTGTTGGTGTCGGCGTGCTTGAACATGAGCAGACACTCTGAAACACGACAGCGCCAGCTAGCAAAACGAAACCAAAAAAATCCTGCCGAGAAGGAAAATACTAAATGATCACGTTCACAAATAAACTATCAGTATCTACATTTACGAAGGCTAGACGTTAAACATTTTAACCGATTAAAAGCGCAACAGAGCATTCAAACGCATTTGCCCTCCAAGCACACCCTGAAAGGACACACCGGTGTCTCAGTTTCAGATGGAAATTAGCCAATCAGCGATCAAAGGTGGAACGCGACAGCCAATCACCTCGCATGACTTCACCAACTACGACAAGTCGCTTAGCTCAAACTGTACAACTATCGCGCTCGTACAAATCCCTCAGAAAGTAGTTTTAAGAATAAAAGAAAACCAAATATCTACACTAATCAATTTAATGTTTATTGTCATAACGTTAAGTTGTTTTTTTGTAACATAACAAACCTAGCTGGGCTCTTAGTCTCTTTCGCACGCCGGTGCCTGCTGCTACTGACAACCAGCGTGACTTTCATCAGTAGCGAGCCTCACGAATGGAAACTCAGAGTTACTCACTAAGGTCACTTTAGATATAATAAAAGAAAGTGTCTTAAACAACGGGTGCTGACCTTTAAAGTCACCAAAAAATAAAACTGGACACCGCTAACCTACATATTAGCTGCGCTCTGGGAACAGATGCTAAGCCCAACTGACAGCTCAGCAGGCCGTATAAAAACCCTTTGACCCCCGTCTGTGGTTAGCTGACCAGCTAGTAAGGCTACACGAACCACAGAGCAGCCAAGCTGCGACATAAAACTCTAGGCTGACACAAGCTCTAACGTGAACTTTTAAATAATGTCTTGACTGCTGGTTGAGCTAGCTGTAAAACGTGACAGGACACCATCAATTCATCCAGATACCCAAGTGGTGCTTAACGAGCTAGATGTGCATTTTAGTTTGGAGAGCGTTGTGGCCGTTTACCTGCTGCGGGTGGACAGAACTCCCAGGGAGGGGGAGATGTTCCCCAGGCAGTAGATCACCTTGTTTGTCTTGAGCAGAGCCATCGTTGCTGCGTTTGGGAGTCGAGCCTAGAAGGATGTGGACGGATATGAAGGACAGTCGAGACCACGCTGCTGCGCTCTGAGTACGCGCTGACGTCACACCAGCCGCCAATGACCCTACGGCGTCGTTTCTTCTTTATACAGAGAAGAAGAAGCGTGGCCAATTTGTTATAACTACTGTTATCTTGTTTCAAGATGAAACACAGAACGTAACCAGTAAAACTCATGTTTTATTTCAAAATGGATATTGATTACATGTGGGATTTCTGTGGACTAGTAAAAGAGCGTATTTACCACCAATTTAAGAAAATTTAGGGTGAATGTAGCCAACTTTCTTAAAAGGAAAGTAGACTGAATGATGAAAACTTGACTGAAGATGAATATGAATGTTGAAAGAAATGTGTATCAATAATATTGAAAACAACATACTGTATACTATACAATTGTTTTGAAAATTCCATATTTATAATAAAATTTGGTCAGGCCCCAAGCCAAGTTTCCTTCACTTTAAAAAAGGATTTAAACAACATGTCACCATCTTATGTAATGTTAAAAAGAAAATAATAGGCTATCAAGAATGTCAGGTTATTAAACATTTATAAGATGCTCCATGCAACTGCAACTATACATCAAAACTATACATCAAACTTAACCAGGTCAAATCAAATCAAATTGGTCCATCTGTCCATGCTCACTTTCACCATATCCCCTAAACCTTTAGTTTTGTTTGTGTTAGCCCTACTCTCTGTATCTCATCTTTCTGAGCAAATAATGAGTCCAAGTTCTGCTTTTTTTTTTTGGTACGATGACAACAATTACACAGACCAGGAGGATGAGTTCATATAATATAACTGTTCAGATTAGCCCTACCATTATGACCTTTCTTCTATTGCTTATGGTTTGGCGTTCAGGTCCTCATACATTTTAGCACACCTTTTCTATTTTGAATTGGCTGCCTTTAGTCTATTGATTCCAATATTGCTGCCACTGTTGATCACAGAAGTGCCCCACTGTAGTTTCCCCTAAATCACACCATGACAACTCCATGGTTTGACTTTTTAAGGTGCCAATATACCCAAATTAATAAGAATGTAATTCTTAAAAAATGTTTTTTGGTCATATCATAGGCCATAAAAATGTTTATATACACTCTGTGCTTTTGGTTATTTTATTCCATAAACCCCCATCTCTTTTAGAGAGCTTGAGTCTTTTTTTTAACAGTTTATTAAACTCACAACTATAATTTTAATGTGTTATGTCATATACAAAGTCCTGGTTATTAAAGGATGTATCTGATTTAACTCTACAGAGAAAAGTCACTTCATATTCGCATTTTATTTCCTATTATTTGTTCCACCCACCTTAAACCTGTTAAAATGACATATAACCAAGGTCCTTATAGAAGCGAGTCTCACCACTCAGCTGCTATCTTGTTAACATGTCTGGGTACTTATTTGGGCAGTTATTTTAAAGCATTATCTAAATTTACTTTAAGAGGTCACCAGGACATGAAAACTGCATGTATGGAATCACCAATCTTTTTTCTTCTTCTTCTTCTTCTTCTTTTGGCTGCTCCCTTTAGGGGTTGCCACAGTGGATCACCTGCCTGCATCTCACACTATTCCTAGGATCCTCTTCTGTCACACCAACCCCTCATGTCCTCTCTCACTACATCCATGAACCTTCTCTGTGGTCTTCTTCTTTTCCTTCTGCCTGGCAGCTCCATATCTTTTGTATTTTTGCCCAATATAGCCGCCATGAGAGCTACCATCTCCAAACCATACATCATAGCAGGTCTCACCACCATCTTGTAAACCTTCCCTTTCACTGTTGCTGCTATCTTTGTCACACATCACTGCGACACTCGTCTCCATCCACTCCACCCTGCCTGCACTCTCTTCTTCACCTCTCTTGCACGCTGTCCATTACTTTGGATGGTTGACCCCAGTTATTTAAACTTATCCACCTTCAGTATATCTACTCCTTCCATTTTAATTGTTACACCTGTCTCCCTCTCATTCACACACAGGTATTCTGTCTTACTTCTACTGACTTTTATTCCTCTTCTCTCCAGAGCATACCTCCACCTCTCCAGGCTCTCTTCCACCTGCTCCCTAGTCTCACTACAAATCTGTGAACATCATAGTCCACAGAGACTCCTGTTTGACCTTATCTGTCAACTTCTCCATCACCACTGCAAGCAAGAAGGGGCTCAGTGCCGATCCCTGATGTAATCCCACCCCCACCTTGAACCCATATGTCACTTTTACTGCACACCTCACCACTGTCTCGCTGTCCTCATACATATCGTGCACTACCCTCACATACTTGTCTGATACTCCTGACTTCCTCATACAGCACCACAGTTCCTCTCTTGGCACCTGATCGAATCTGATAAAAAATCCTTTAAAGTTTTGCTGACTTTGCCCTGTAGAAGTTTTTTGCACACAGAGATTTTGGTCCAGGGTCCAGTGCCATGTCTCTCTTATAATGTCTCTGATATAGGTCAGCTGTTTACATTAGCTTAAGCCTTTCAGATTTACACTTAGGCACAAGTACTGCTGAGCCTGTGGTATTTAATAATGGATCCTTTGATCTGTCAGTGTAGATTTAAAAATATATAAGCTCTTTCTATACCGATAAAACTCTCACTAAGTAAACATTTTTATTTGTTTCCCTCAGTTACAATAACTCCAAATAAACTTCAGTTGTCTCAAGTGTCCACACTGTGTACTGGAGGCCATAACACAGTGAGACTGACAGTGTCATGGTCCCTCAGTGCTGGCTGAGGATTTTCCTGCCTGTCTGAACCCTGGACTTCACTAACCCTAACCTAACTTGAGCCTTTGTGAACTTTGTGTTTTTGTAAATAAACTCGTGGAACTTTTCGCCTGAGTCCTGCAATTGAGTCCAACCTGCCTGAGCGGCCATGACAGAACGATCCAGCCATCAAATGGACTCAGCGGACTCAGATCCTGTTTATAACGCTCTCTCCCTCCAAGAGGATCAACTCGAGAGGCAGAGAGACAGATGCTACAGAACATCTCAGGAGAGCAGAGCACGATTATTCAACGACTCAGTGAGTTAAAAGGTATGATACTCACCTCTGGATCTGTTTCCGTGACTAATGAAAACAGTCCTCCTCCAGCAAGCCCACCACAGCACCCTGAACCTTCGGAGAGGTCCTTGCTAACCCCTGAAGCCTTCTTTAGTGAGTTAGAAAAGAGTGGGGGTTTTCTCTTGCCTTCCGTAAGAAGGAAAAGACTGGCCGCGGGTGAGTGCATATACTGTGGAAATAAGGGACATTTCATTAATTCCTGCCCAGTCCGGCCAAAAGGCGGAGCCCACCAGTAAGGGTAGGGATACTGGCAAGTAAAATTAACCATGAATCTTCCCTACTCCGTCTGATGGTCCCAGCTAAGCTTTCTCTCGACACCCACACACATTCTCTCCGAGCACTGGTGGACTCCGGTGCTGAACAAAGTTTCATAGATCACACATTGGCACAGGAATTAGGTATACCCTTAATAACTCTCCCTGAACCTTTGCAAGTGTCCGCATTAAATGGTACACGGCTCCCCGATATCACCCACGAAACTCATCCGGTCTCTCTTTCGCTCTCAGGTAACCACGTTGAACATATCAGTTTCTTTGTGTTTGAAGCACCACACACTCCTTTGGTCCTCGGTCACTCCTGGCTAAAGACATATAACCCTAACATCGATTGATCCTGAAATTGTATCACCAGATGGAGTACCTGGTATTATCAAAACTGTCTAAAGTCTGCCTCACCTCCTAAAGACTCCGACTCCTTCTCCCCTCTGTCTGAACCACCTGATCTCCCTTCTGTCCCAGAATTTTATCATGACCTTGCTGAGGTGTTGAGGAAAGATCTTGGTCTCTCTCTCCCTCCTCATCGGCCATATGACTGTTGCATAGATCTGCTTCCCGGAGCGCCTCTGCCAACGAGCAGACTATAGAGTCTAACTAAGCCGGAGAGAGAGGCAATGGAGAAATATATTACAGACTCCCTCGCTGCAGGAATAATTCGTCCGTCTTTTTCCCCCCTGGGCGCGGGTTTTTTCTTCGTGGAGAAGAAAGATAAGTCTCTCCGACCCTGCATAGACTTCCGTGGCCTGAACAAAATTACAGTTAAGAACAAGTATCCATTACCTCTGTTAACCTCTTCCTTTGAGCTCCGACTGGGGGCTACCATCTTTTCTAAGCTGGACCTGTGTAACGCATACCATCTGGTTAGGATACAGGAGGGGGACGAATGGAAGACAGCATTCAACACACATCTGGGACACTTTAAATATCTGGTAATGCCATTTGGACTAACTAACGCACCGGCTGTTTTTCAGGCACTCGTGAATGATGTCTTCCAAGACTTCCTCAACCGTTTTGTCTTTGTTTATCTCGATGACATCCTGATCTTTTCCAAGTCTCTCTCTGAACATGAATTCAGAGAGAGCAAGTGCTCTCTCTGAAAGTGCTCCAACGTCTTCAAGAGAACAAACTCTATCTGAAGGGACAGAAATGTGAGTTCCACATCAAATCTGTGTCATTCCTCGGCTTCATCATAGAGAATGGGAAAGTCAAGGTGGATCCCGTGAAGGTACAGGTGGTAGTGGTTTGGCCAGTTCCTTCCAACAGGAAGCAGCTCCAACGCTTCTTAGGGTTTGCCAATTTCTATCGCCGCTTCATTTGAGATTTCAGCAAGCTTGCTTTACCGTTAACCCGTCTAACTTCTCCCAAGGTTGTGTTTCAGTGGGACTCCGCCGCCCAGGAAGCGTTTGACGCTCTGAAGAAGCGCTTTCCCTCTGCTCCGGTCCTTGTCCAACTTGATACTACCAAGCAGTTCATCGTGGAGGTGGATGCCTCCGATTCTGGAGTGGGTGCTGTACTCTCGCAACAACGTGAAGGTAAAATGCATCCCTGTGCCTTTTTCGACTTTCCCCTGCAGAGCGCAATTATGATGTTGGGGACCGTGAGCTGTTGGCCATCAAAATGGCCCTAGAGGAATGGAGGCACTGGTTGGAAGGAGCAGAGCATCCTTTCATCGTCTGGACTGATCACAAGAACCTGGCTTATCTCCAGACCGCCAAGCGTCTAAACACTCGTCAGGCCAGGTGGGCTTTATTCTTTGCCAGGTTTAATCTAACCATCACTTACCATCCAGGTTCCCGAAACATCAAGCCGGATGCTCTGTCCTGACAATTCTCCACCTTCGACTCCTCCACTGAAGAGGAAACCATCCTTCCGCCAGCTTGCATCATCGGTGCCCTAACCTGGGAAATAGAGTTTCTGGTCCGAAATGCTCAACTGGATGAAGCTGACCCAAGAAATGGTCCACCTAACCGTCTCTATGTCCCTTCACGAGTTCGCTCTCAGGTAATACACTGTGCCCACACTTCTAAGTTCACATGTCATCCTGGGATAAACCGCACAATCACCTTCCTGCGATGCCGTTTTTGGTGGCCTTCTCTTCTTGTTAAAGACGTTTGTGAATATGTTTCTGCCTGTTCTGTTTGTGCCCAAAATAAGTCCTCTAGTTCACCCCCTGCCGGACAACTCAGACCTCTTCCGACCCCCGGTCACCCTTGGTCGCACATCGCCCTGGATTTTGTCACTGGACTTCCATCCTCCTCAGGAAACACAGTCATCCTGACTATCATTGATCTCTTTTCCAAAGCTGTCCATTTTTTGGCTCTTCCGAAGCTCTCCTCAGCACTAGAGACTGCCCAGCTTCTCACGGACCATGTCTTCCGCCTGCATGGTATCCCGTTGGACATCGTCTCTGACCGTGGACCCCAATTCACCTCCCATGTATGGAAGGAGTTCTGTGCAGCGCTAGGAGCCCAGGTTAGTCTCTCTTCTGGCTTTCATCCCCAGACTAACGCCGGGAGGCTCCCATTGGGGGGGGTACTGTCATGGTCCCTCAGTCCTCCTGTGCTGGCTCGCCTCTGTTTCCTGCCTTCTCTCTCTTTTGATTTTTCTCTCCCTCTCCTATGTGAGTGTGTGTGTGGTTACCTCACTCTTGTGTTGTAGGGGCAGGTGTTGTCCTGGGTTCCCGCCCTTTGGCTCTGCGCACCTGGAGGTAACGAGATCACCTGGGTCTAATCATCTCCTCTCCTGCCGCTATTTAAGATGGCAGTTTGCTCCGAGTCTTTGCTGGATCGTTACACTGACCACAGTTAGTGAAGCTGGCTCCTTTTGCTGTTTGCTCAACTAACCTGTTGTGAGTTACTTACCCTGTGTTTCCTCTGCACAGAAGACCTGGTGATTGGAGATAGAGAGACTTTGCTTCCCGAGAGAGAGACATTAAGGAAAAGGATCTGAGGATTTTCCTGCCTGTCCGAACCGTGTACTTCACTAACCCTAGCCTAACTTGAGCCTTTGTGAACTTTGTGTTTTTTGTATATAAACTTGTGGAACTTTTCGCCTGAGTCCTGCAATTGAGTCCAACCTACCTGAGCAGCCATGAGAGGCAGATCATATGGAGTCGGCTCAGCTGATACATGATGAAGACCTAATATTATAATCTGACTGTTAATCCCTAGACTAGTGTGGCATGGAGAGGTCAGTGAAGAAGGGAGGGGAACACTATACACACATAAATCCACACAACTGCATTGCAATCTTATTTTAAATTACATAACGTCTGCAGGATAAAAGCCATCTGACTCAAATAGAGCAGCTTTTAATTCACTGAGTTCTCAGGGGAATTGAACTGATCTGATTTATTTGACATTGGCATAATAACATTGGCACTGCAACTTACAGTTATGCACAAGTACCGCATGCACTGCAGCTAATTTACACCTGTCCACAGGAAGCCTTTCAAAGTTAAGATCATCACAGTATAACAAAGTCAGTTTAAGCCTGCTGGGGGTTATTTTGTCCCTCCTCACACAAAGGAACAGATATCGGTCTGGCTGCTGGGTTGATGCCCTTCTGCAGCTCTGTCCAGCTCTCCTTGTCTTCTGGTATCTCCTCCACACTCTTGTGACTGTGCTGCGGGACACAGGAAACCAGCAAAGCATGTATGAATGAGCCACCCTGTAGGCTGGACAAGCTTTGCTGTCATGGTCCTGGGTTTTGACCCAGTGTTTTTGAGTTTAGATTTCGAATTTCGTCTCGTTACCCTCCTGTGCTCCATTCCCTTGATTACCTCTTGTGTGTATTTAAACCTTCAGTTTGCTTGTGTTCTTTGTCGTGTCGTACTGTTGGACCTGTTCGTACTGTTTTGTTCTTGGTCAGTCTCTGTGTTTTTTCACCCACCTGTTTTCCTGCCTGCTAGACTGTCCTTGCTTAGGATCATGTTGCCGTTTATTCTTGCTCTCAGTTTTTTGGACTTTGTATGATCTCTGTCATCAGCCAAAATAAAGTCTCATCTTCAATTTAATCAGTCTGCCTTCGGAGTCTGCATTTGGGTCCTTACCGCTACACACTTCAACCATGACAAGTATGTAACAAACTAAATGCAGTCCGACTAGATAGGGTGAAATACATCAAGAGTAAGGAAATAAAGTTACACTTCACAGCTGCTTAGGCAGGCTAACAAACCAGTGAACAGGAAAACAAACATCATACAGTGTGTTGATTTTCATTTTAAAAATATCAAAATGAGGAGACTCTGAATAAAGTGAAAAATTGTTTGAGAGTAATTCTACCACAGACTCAGACTCCACAGGCCTTGTGATCCACCTCAAGAGCAGATCATGGATGCGCTGCTGGAAGATGTCTTAGCCTGTCCAAGAATGCAAACAAGCACATAATAAAGTAGCTGTAAAAGCTTTATTCAGAAAAGCCTTTTATTGTAAAAGGGGCCACTTCAGTTTCAAATTGCATCAGGTGCTTCGACACCGTGATTCATCCCTGCTAGTGTATCAGTCGTTATCATCCCATTGAATTAGTTGTAATCACTCCCATAGATACAGCCAGTAAACGCCCTGCTGTAATTGGTGATTAACAGAAAGCTTTCCAGATAAATGCTAGAGGTTGTGTGATATGCATGATATGTGAATATGGGAGTGATTACAACTGATAATGGGCTTTCAATAAGCTGATGATATTCAAAAGGGGAGGGAAAAAAATCATAACTGGCATATGTCAGGAAAACCGCAAATACATGAATATACTTTTTTACTTCTCATTTTTACATCAAGTAATGAGCTCCTGCTGGATTAAATGCAGCAACTGGCCTCCATGAAGGGTAGAAACAGACTAGGGGTTTCTGGAACAACCTTAACAACTTCCAAGGTGCATGGAGAAGGAACAATGACCAAAATATGTTACAGTATGTAGAAAAACTTGATTGTTAGAGCACATTCTGGCTTGCGTCCTTCATTGGAATCATCCATGAACCAATCCACTATGTTTAATCAAACCACCAGAGGATTATATATATATAGTGAGTGTATTTAATATGACTTTAAGTTCATACATGGCATTAAGGAACAGTACAAGTTGCGCTGGTTTCCACGGGGGCATTTTTTTTATTTTTATAAAGGTGATTCAGTATTCAGTGCACAGAAATTACTGACTGCAGGAATAAAGATTGCACTGTACTTTTGACCTCCACTTTTTATAAGATACAAAGGTAATGACCACAGACCACATAAAAGATGGATGTAGCCACTTTGACATCACCTGTTGGTTTTTGGGCCTCATTGTTTGTTTGTATGTTGTTTTGTGGAGCCAGATGTTAACATATTTTTCAACTTCAGGGTAGAGCTCTAAGTTAGCAGCTACTGGTAGCAAACTGGGGTACAAGCAGCATTTATAAACTGCACAGGTGCTACACACCTGCTAATTAGTGCTAAGTAACAGACTAATAAAATACGAGAATTTCACTGAGCAAAACTGAAGCACAAACGTCTTGGACAGGCTACCTCACAGCAAGCCATGTTAACTGTCAGATAATTCCACTGAAATGCTCCAAAAGGCATCAACAACACAAATATGGCACAGAGATCCAGTTCAGTGACTCCAGTTAGCAGAGGTGAGGGCTAGCAGACACAGCTGCATGTGTCTGCACTCCTTTCATTTAAAGCAGCCATGACCCTAATTCCAGTATCCAGATGAATGAGTTATATAGAAAGTCAGCCCCCACAGAGTTGTTATGAACTGGGAAAATATCCATGTAGGCCAAAAAACATGTTTATTAATGCTGTAAAGTTTCTCATTTTAACATGGGCGTCTGTGGGGATTGACTTGTTTTTGGAGCCAGCCTTTGAAAGCCACTACAAGAACTGCAGTTCTTGACATTTCCACATTGGCTTCATTTTTCAGCCCTGGAGGGGTGCCGCTTGGTAATGACAGAAATACGTAAAAGTGCCGAAAGTTACCGAATGCTGAACTACAACAAAAGACTAACTGCAAGCAGTTGCAGAGCGAGTAACTCTGGATCTTCTTTGTGGGGAGCAAAATACTTTCAACACACATCCACATGTACAACAAACAAACATTTCAAGACAAATTTAAACTCCTGTTTACACATTCACACTATAGAATTCAGAATACAGGTCGGCTTTAGCAAAACAAAAAAATCTGAGGGTAAAGATGTGCATCATAAGGTGTAGAGTTCCTTCTTCTTGCTTTATGCACTACTGCATGCAACTAGATCTAACAAAAATGCAAACATATAAAGAACAGACCTCGTTAAGACTAATGCTTGCACTTTGAGCTTCTGGTCTGTTCCTCTGTGCTATAATGACCAGGAGAGGGATTTCACAATAACTGCATGGTAAACACTGGAAAGACTTGACATCTGAATGTTGTTGGATTTGCCAGGAGGACCAAAGGACAGTCCTTTTGGTTTTAGTTCTTCTGAAACACAGCTACTCTGACATCCCGTTCCCCTTGTAACTTCCTCTCCTCTTCCTGCGGAGACTTAAAACAAACAGGACATATGAATGACAAAGAGATGAGAAAGCATTGCTAAGCCTATTAGCTCAGTTCCTGGAAGGAGTTCTGTAAGAAGAGAAGATTCCCATAAAAGGTATAAGGCAGTTTGATAAAAAAAAAAAAAAAAAATAGTACATTTGGTTTGAGTCTGCTTGGAAACCTTTGTTGTCGCTGTGAATTATTTTATATAGGCATGAAACGCATTTAAAAAAAATATTAAACATTAAACAGCCAGAAGTGTTATGGTCTGCCATGTCTTTCATTTTTATTTAGTTCATTTTCTTGTATTTTCTCCTGTTCTTCCTTATCTTTGTCTACTTGTCTTGGTTAAATAACAACAAAGTATGGGTTAAATACTTAGTTCACATGTCTAGAGACATAAACATCATTTAGTTCACATTACTATTATTTAAAAAATCTAAACAACATTAAAAAACACTTGTATTTCAAAAATATGAATATGAAGTACAATAAAAACTTAAATAATTAAATAACTTTACATAACAAAAGAACTTCAAACAAGCAAACCTTTGAAAACTGTACTCAGCTAAAAAAAACAGCCAGTGTTCACAGTACAAGGCAATAAGTTGGCACAATACAAACATACAGGGCAATAAAAATATTAAATAATTGAAAGAAAATTGACATATAATAGAAAATACAGCATCTTAACATTAAAGTTCTCTTAGGGAACTAAACCCACATTATAAGGTCAGTCACACTGGGCTGCTCTGCTAGCTAAGTTAATTAATGTTAAATGTCAAAACAAACAAAAGAAATAATGTGATGCTAGTGTAAATTACGTTATTCAAGTGTCTCTCCCCGACAGTTAAGGCTAGATTAGCAGCATTTAGTTATTTCACATTATATTTAATCATTATTATCTGCTCCACTCATCACTGTCTTACTTTTTTCTTCTCTTCCTCGTTTTTTCTTCTTTCTTTTTTCACTCCCAGAAGGATAACTCCTCTTTACTTTAACCAAGAGGCCTTTGTTGTTGTCATTTGGTTTGTTTAAACCCTGTGAACCTTGCATGCCGCTTGCAAGGGGAGTTAGTAGATTCTGGTGAGTCCCGCTTAGGGAGGTCACTGTCATTGCAAACTTTGCGCTTTACTACTGCTGTAATTTAAAGTTTGTCAGCTCTCGGAGGCCACCCACTGGCCTGGGATCCCAAGCAGTTGCCTGCCTTTCCTAGTGGCAAGAGGTGCCACTGAACATCATCCATTAGTTTTGGACTCCAAATTTTTTAAGACTCAATGTTAGCATTTTGGACGCCACCATGTTTGTTTTTTGAAGAAGCCAGAAGTTACCATATTTCCACAAGACGATGGACTTATCAGCTAAGGCCAGAAATTTTCACTTGGCAAAACTGAAACACAAACTTCTGGATAGGCTGTACCTTGCTTCAAAAGGCACCAACAGCACAAACATGGCGGAGAAGTCCAGTAAAGTAACCACATTTAGCGGAGGGGAGGCCTAGCAAACCCTGATCAGGTACACTGTAAAAAAAAAAAATCCATAAAAAAACAAAAAAATGACCTGTTACATTATCAGTTTTTTAATGGACATTACCATTTATGGGCATTTCCGTAAATGATAAAATTCAATGTGTGGTTGAAAATATGGAACAACATGCGGAAAAAATGAATACAGAAAGTTCCTTCTTTGTAAATGATACATTGTGCTGTATTTTTGCAGATTTTTTTTTTCAGTGTACAGCTGAAAGCAGTGAAAGCAGCCAGTCCTCTAACTCCAGATTTGTTATGAAGTGGACAATTATCCATACAGGCCAAAAGCTTTTGTTGTATCAGGTTGTAAACATGCTCTTTTAATGCTGTAAAGTTGGACATTTTAACATGGGAGTTGATAGGAATTGGCTTGCTTTAGAGCCAGCCTCAAGTGGACATCAGAGGAACTGCAGTTTTTGGCACTTCTGTATGTTGAATTCATTTTTTTAGCCCCAGAGGTTGGTGCTTGGTCCTCATTAGTTTCACCTTTGTTCCGTTAGTTAATTAGTTTTCTGTGTATTTACAGTGCTTCCCTTCTTGGTCATCATTTGGTTTCTTTTACCTACCTGTTCCTGCCTCACTGGTCTCCCAACATTTTCATGTATTTTCCTCAGTTGTTTTTTTTTTTTTTACTGAATTTTGTCTTTTTCCATTTGTTGAATTATAATCTGTTGGATACAAGGTGACTTAGCCTGCTACACTGCCCTATGTAATTATCTATTCTGTACTTAAAGTTTTTGTTTGTTGTTGTTGTTGTTGTTGTTGTTGTTGTTGTTGTTGTTCTGTGTGTGTGTGTGTGGGGGGGGTTGTATTTACAACCTGCCTGTCTGCATTTGTCTTCTCCTTTTGAATTACACATAACAGCATGTCTCATTTACTAAGGATAAGGAGGATACATGTCGTGCAGAGAAAAACATTCACTGACTTTAATTATTACATTGCTGTTTTCTAAAAGGTTAATTTGTCTTTGATAACATAATGAAGGCAATAACCACAGCAGAAAGGAATGTACTCATCAGATCAGACTGTTCTGGCTTACACTTTTGTTCTCTGTGACAAAAAGTTTGGCTTCAGATGAGAGTTCCCAAGAGACTGGTTATCACAGCGAGCAAATGTGTGTGAGTGTGTTCAGCCATCTGAAAGATAGACTTGATATCACACCACTGTCTCTGTCTGTCTTTTAATTTGACACGCAAAGCCCTGCTGACAACCCCAGCCAACACGCAATCAGACACATACCCACATAGGGACACTGCAGTCACCTCATACGCATCACACCACCTCTCACCAATTGGGTGTCAGGAAGTCCCCACCAACAGCTGTAATGTTGTACTGAGTTGCTGTACCACAAAACATATCAGAGATGACTAAAATGTGCCTATCCTCTTGTACTTGATCCTTAAAATACTATCAGAAAGTAGTTCTAACATGGTTAGGATAATACTTTTACCTTACTCTTTCAGTGAACCCTGAAACTTTTAACTTCAATTTAGAGCGGTGTAATTTTACTGGCTTTTCTTGATGATTATACTGTCATTTTTTTAAAATAAAATGGCTCAAACTCTAGCTTTATTGGTTGAAGTGTTCATTGTCCCCTTATATCTACACTCAGATGGCTTAGTCATTTTAGGCCTCCAGTTGACTGTTCTGAGCTGTTACGTGAAAAGATGTCTTGCTGCCATCGTTGTTAAATTCTCTGAAACCCCATTTGGACCACATTCAGACAGTAGATGATGAGAATTCCTTTTAATATTGTTACAAACACTTAGGTCTATAGATACATTCTGTTTTCTGGAGTTAAACTTTTATATTCATGTAAAAAAAACAAAAAACATCAGCCTAATGTCTAGTAGCTTTTAGAAGCAATAACATATATATATATATATTTAATTTAGTGCCAGATCCTTTAAATCTAAATCCAAACTTTCCTGTCAAAATCACTAAAGGTGAAAATCAGCCTCTGCAGTCATGTATAGCCGCAAAATTGTGTGTTTTTAAATGAAGGCCTTATTTGTAACCATAAACACATTCAGATGATCACACTTAGGCCCCAACCCTGAAGTCTGACTGAAAGCCATCAAACATTCTCTGCTGGGTTTCTGAAGGTCGATCTTGTAGTGACTGAGGGAGACTGATGAGCCTACATCATAAAACCGCTGCTGGAATGCAATAAGCACTGCAGAGTAACAGTCAAAGGGAAACTATGTTGCTAGTGCTGTCAACATATAATAAAAGTTTTTAAAAAAAAGATACTATATAAGTTAAAGAGTAGCTTGAGGCTGAGGCAATGTATGAAAAAAGGTTAAGTATATGCTCTGTTAAACTATGGTTTATGCTCAACCAGCAGTGGTGACACAACTCTCATGAGTATCAACTCTCATGTATTAATAGATGGTGGTGGAGATAAAAGTGGGAACAAGAAGCAAACTTATTTGGAATTTTCCTTTCCCTCTGACAGTTAGTCCTAAAGTTAACTCTGTAAATGTTATAATTCTCCCCGAGCACAGGTTACAGTATTCAGAGTGGCCAACTGGAAACCAGCAAAGACTAATAAACAAATAATCCAACAGCAGGGAGTGGTGTACATATAGTGTAATGGAGGGAATGAGCAGCAGGTGTGCAGGAAAAAGGATCAGGTGATGGGGTGGGGCGGGAATAAGTTGCACACACTTCCAAGATGATGAGGTGTACTGTTTCTGCCAACAAGAAATGACCTAACATGCGTGACAATGTGATTTTTTTTAAAAAAAGCTTCTTTTTTTTTTTTTTTTGCAAAGTTTAAAATTTGGATTTCTTTTTCAGGAGTCACTTCCCCACCACCACAAAACAAAAAAGTGTTAAAAGTCTCACGTAGCTCTAGATGTGTTTTTAACTTGAATGTGCTGATTGTTCTGGTTCAGTAAACTTCGGCAGGCATGAAAGGGTGTAATGGATGAGTAGGGTGCAACAAAGCTAAAAGGAGAGTGAGGGAAAATGTCAGTCAAGTACAGTCAGGAGAAGAGGTGTAACCAAGCAGAATAATTAAAATCATCTGGGTGGGTTTAGCATAGTTGTGTGGGAGCTTGAATTTTTCAGTCTAGGTGCTCCTCTGGGCAGTTTTTTGTTGTGGAACAGCTGGATTTGGGCCACAGCTGTGGTCTGGAAAGTTCATAATAATTGCAAAGCTTAAGCGGCAGTCACACCACAAAGTCACTCATCCATGCAAATTAAAGGCTCAGTGGCATAGTGACTAATCGCAGAGTTGATGAACTACTGAGTCTGGCATGCTAAGAGCTGGCTGGACTAGCACTGTTTAGTCCATATTAATGTTCATTTTACTCTGTCCTGACACTTTTTCACCATTTCACCCCAAACACGAATTTGTCATCAAAGTTCCCGAAAGTCCCCCAAAAATTCTGTGCTTGCAGCATAGAGTTCATTTCACTGTTTTAAATCCTGGTGTAATTAGGCCTTTGCAGAGATAGACAGGGACTAATGCTGAAAATGAAGAAGGGACAGACACTGTACTGTAAAGAGTACACAGGCCTATAGTAACTTCTTTTGATTTGTTTTAGTGTGTGCTGTTTCCTGTTGAACCCTGCCTACGTTTGTTGCTTTGCACCACCTCCACTGGCATTTCCTCCCTTCTCATAAGTAAACTTGTGATAAGGATGTGAAATCAAACTGATTTCATTCTTGTGCAACCTTTTCAAAAGAAATGGAAACTTATTTTGGTTTCAGATCTTTGTTTTTCTGAAACGCCAACATTTTCCATTTGCATTTCCACCTCTGTCAAACCCTTTGCCTGTTTACAAGTACTTTGTTGGTCTGTGATATGCTTGTACAGTAGTGATATTTGACATTCATGAGAGAATTGTGATGCTATTAATAGAGTCATGCAGCTGATCTCATTTCACGTTTACTTTTTCGGCCTTTAGCTGACACCCATCCAGAACAGCTTAAGTGACTGACGGGGTAAGTGAGGACCTCAAGCGGATGTATAAAATTCTCTTTAATGACCGATGTTCAAATATGTAAAGGGGCCTTTGATAAAATAACAAGACTAAGATCAGTTGCAATGCAAACAGCTCAAAGAAGCTTAAATGCTCCATACACAGAGATAAAATAGCAGAAAACTAAAAGACAACTTTGCAATTTTACCTATAGAGGACTGAAACTATGAAAATAAAAAAAATAAAAGAAAGAAATGAATAAAAGACATTCAATGTTTCATAAAATATGTCACAATCATATTTTTTTGTTTGCTTCTACACGCACATATTAAACAAATATGTAGGACTGCTTTCTCGCATTTGCGTAATATCTCTAAAATTAGAGGCATCCTGTCTTAGAGTGATGCTGAAAAACTAGTTCATGCATTTATTACTTCTAGGCTGGACTATTGTAATTCATTATTATCAGGTTGTTCTAAAAGCTCCCTGAAAAACCTTCAATTAATCCAGAATGCTGCAGCGAGAGTACTGACAGGGACTAGAAAGAGAGACCATATTTCTCCCATATTAGCTTCTCTTCATTGGCTACCAGTTAAATCCAGAATTGAATTTAAAATCCTTCTCCTCACATACAAAGTCTTAAAAAATCAGGCCCCCTCATATCTTACAGACCTCATAGTACCATATTATCCCAATAGAGCACTTCGCTCTCAGACTGCAGGCTTACTTTCGGTTCCTAGGGTATTTAAAAGTAGAATGGGAGGCAGAGCCTTCAGCTTTCAGGCCCCTCTCCTGTGGAACCAGCTCCCAGTTTGGATTCGGGAGACAGACACCCTCTCTACTTTTAAGATTAGGCTTAAAAC
>VUQI01061710.1:0-13385 GCA_015106735.1 Paratilapia polleni
GCTGCAGATTTGTTAGCTGCACATCCATGATGCAAATCTCCAGTTCCACCACATCCCAAAGGTGCTCTATTGGATTGAGATCTGGTGACTGTGGAGGCCATTTGAGTACAGTGAACTCATTGTCATGTTCAAGAAACCAGTTTGAGCTGATTTGAGCTTTGTGACATGGTGTGTTATCCTGCTGGAAGCAGCCATCAGAAGACACTGTGGTCATAAAAGGATGGACGTGGTCAGCAACAATACTCAGGTAGGCTGTGGTGTTTATACGATGCTCAGTTGGTACTAAGGGGGCCAAAGCATGGCAAGAATATATCCCCCACACCATTACATCACCAGCAGCAGGCTGAACCACTGATACAAGGTAGGATGGATCCATGCTTTCATGTTGTTTACACCAAATTCTGACCCTACCATCTGAATGTCGTAGCAGAAATGGAGAATCACCAGAGCGGGCAATGTTTTTCCAATCTTCTATTTTCCAAATTCAGTGAGCTTGTGCAAATTGTAGCCTCAGTTTCTTGTTCTTAGCTGACAGGAGTGGCACCCAATAGCCCATCTGCTTCAATTCAGAGATGCTCTTCTGCTTACCTCAGTGGTAAAGAGTGGTTATTTGAGTTACTGTTACCTTCCTATCAGCTCTAAGCAGTCTGACTATTCTCCTCTGACCTCTGACATCAACAAGGTATTTTCACCCAGAAAACTGAATATTTTCTCTTTTTCGGACCATTCTCTGTAAACCCTAGAGATGGTTATGTGGGAAAATCCCAGCAGATCAGCAGTTTCTGAAGTACTCAGACTTCAGAAACTGCTGCCAGACCATATTCAGTCACTCAAATCACCTTTCTTAAACATTCTGATGCTGGGTTTGAACTTCAGCAGGTCATCTTGACCATGTCTACATACCTAAATGCATTGGCTGATTAGATATTTGCATTGAACAGGTGTACCTAAAAAAGTGGTTGGTGAGTATATTTCTTAAATTAAAGCCTGGGGAAAAAATGATTTGAGGCAAGTCGTACACCACAGATGTCTCATAGATTTTATTTGCTTTTTGACTTGAAGTGGTGATAAAATAAATACAAAAACAAGATGGCGAGCTGGACATGAGAATTGATGTTGACAATTTTTTCTGTATTTTAAATGAGAAAATTCAAGCTGTGTATTCTAAATGTAAGGAGAATAGCAGATTTTTAAAATTTTCTTTAGTCTTCACAGTTGAAAAATTTCCACTTTAAGCCATGACTTATCCAACCCATCAATATTTAAAATATCTACAATTAAATGATGATTATGAGGAAGCGCTAAGAAAGTTTTATGTTTAAAAGGATGCTTCTTTTTCATGTATTCTGATTAGATCTGACGGTGCTTGAGATTTCCTCAGTGTAAATAACCACAGCTACTTTGTGGCTGCAGCAGAAAAAAGGAAAAAAAAACAACAGAATAGGCAATAACTTTTAACAAACAATCAAGTGAGCAGTTCCTATCTACATAAAAGATAAAAGTGTTCTCATAAAAAATATAAACTGAAAGCATAATGGGGACAATTACAGAGATGTGACCTTCACTTTCTGCTGAAAAAAAGTAGATCACATGGCTGGTAAACCCTTCAGATGTGCACACAAATGATCCCCATTAGGGAAAGTCACATCATTCTGGACAGAGTGTTGCTGGCAGAAAATATCTCCTTTTGGCAAAAATCAGCTGTAGTACCAAAGTGGTTGCTTCAGTTGTGATTCATAAAAAAAAGGCTACCCAGACTAAAAACACAATGATGTAACCTGTGTGTATTTTTTTTACAACAGCATGTGGTGGGATATTTCTTTTTTAGATGGGGATGGATCTGATTTCTGTTGTTTCTGAATAATACAACTCATGCAACATGTAAACATATTATTTTGCTTCCTGCCGCTAACTAAATATTTACAAGAAGTAGTAGTGTGCGCATATAAACAACACTGTAAATGCTCTTATTGTACTGTAAGAGGAGATCTTTCCACGTCATTCCAGATGATCAGGTTGTTCTGTCAGTTGCAATGATGAGAGATGCAACAGTTTATATTATTAACTTCCTGTTAATGCAAGACACATTGCAGGAGAATCTGTCATGCAGTTAGAGCCACGTAAAATCAAATGGTGACATAAACTGGAGTAAAGTTTTAGAAGATTTTCTTGCAGTTTAAGTAAAAAAAGTAATAAAAAATATCAGTGGCAGAGGTGTTGATATCAGAGTACCTCTCATTGTGTCAAAGTTTTTCACTTGAGTCTTTGAGTTTCACACGTGGGGCTGAGAAGTTGTCAGACCACGGAAACACCCTGCGCGGGACAGTTAAGAGCTGTTACTATGTCAGGCCTCTCAATCCGCCCCAGCGCAGAGCACAGCAGTCCCAGAGTGGAGCCTTCTTTCTGGGCCCAGTTAGAGAGGAGTGTGTGGGCTGGGGCCTCTCCCCGCCCAAACAGGTCCAGCTGTTCAGGCTCATAACCCAGCGTCGCGCCAAGGTGCCTCCACCCCCGGCCACCTCCCTCTTGCAGGAGGCGCTCCACCTCTTCCTGTCTTTGGGG
Organism: Paratilapia polleni; assembly: GCA_015106735.1. Taxonomy (NCBI): domain Eukaryota; kingdom Metazoa; phylum Chordata; class Actinopteri; order Cichliformes; family Cichlidae; genus Paratilapia; species Paratilapia polleni. The sequence continues at coordinate 2,560 of VUQI01061710.1, forward strand.
AGGTAGGCTCATGTAAAGACGATTGTCCGGCTTGCTGTCTCTCATGTTACCTGTGAAAACAAAAACAAACCTAAGTTACCATTTTGCCACATCTGTCCAAAAACTAAGCAACAGAAATTTTTAACAGTAGCAGCAGTATTTACAGTATATAAGCAAAAAGTATAAAAACACCACAAATATGGGTGTTGCAATAATTCTTTCTTTTCAGAAATACCAAGTGTATCTTTGTTGTGGAAAACACTGAAAACTTAAAGGTGATACAGAGAAGAAACTTTGTTCACAGTGCAGTCACAGTGCAGTACATGCATGTCTGCAAGACATCAGTCTGCCTCTTTAACAGTGTTTTGTTAGTAAAGTCCTAATTTTATTCATGCACTACTGTCACTGATTGTATAAAAGCAGCTAAAAAACCTTGCTTTCATAATTATTCAGTCCCAATCAAATATTAGTTTTCTTAAATCCCATAAGTGGGATTTGCACATCAAATCCATCTTATGGAAGTGTTCAAGCTGACTAGTAAACACAGCAAAGATCATGGAACTGTCTTAAAACCTAAGATAAGAAGTTACACTAATAATAAAAGTGATTCAAAAAGGATTTTCAAGACACTGCAGGCAGCACCATGCATAATTTTTTAAAACTGATGTACAGCAGCAAACCTTCTTGGGTGTGGACTTAAAAACTTAAAACCTGGTTGCATAAATATGCACACCCTTAAACTAATACTTTGTTTAAGCAACTTCTGATTTTAATATACCATTCAGTCTTTTTTATGAAGGAATCTATCAGCATGGCATATCTTAACCTGGTGATATTTGTCCACTCTTTCTTGCAAAAAACGCTCTAAATCTGTCAAATTGCGAATGCATCTCTGTGCACAGCCCTCTTCAGGTCACCCCGCAGACTTTCTATTGGATTCAGGTCTGGGCTCTGGCTGAGCCATTCCAAATTTTTCATCTTTTGGTGAAGCCATTCTTTTGTTGATGTGCATGTATGCTTTGGGTTGTTGTTCTGCTGAAAGGTGAAATTCTTGTTCATCTTCAGCTTTCTAGCAGAGGCCTGAAGGTTTTGGGCCAAAGGTGACTGGTATTTAGAACTGTTCATAATTCCCTCCACCCTGACTAAAGCCCCAGTTCCAGCTGAAGAAAAACAGCCCAAAAGCACAATGCTGCCACCACCATGCTTTAACATGGGTATGGTGTTCTTTTGGTGATGTGCAGTGCTGTTTTTGCACCAAACATGCCAGAAAATCCAACCTTGGTCTCATCAGACCACAACACATTTTCCCACATGCTTTTGGAAGACTGGGTGTATTTTGTTGCAAAATTTAGCCAGGCTTGGATGTTTTTCTCTCTAAGAAAAGGCTTCCGTCTTGCCACCCCTACCCCACAGCATAGACATATGAAGAATATGGAGATTGTTGTCACATGTAGTACATGACCAGTTCTTGCCAGAAATTCTCACAGCTCCTTTAATGTTTATGCAGGCCTCTTGGCAGCCTCCCTGACCAGTTTTCTTCTTGTCTTTTCATCAGTTTTTAAAGGGTGTCCAGTTCTCAATAATGTCACTGTTGTACCATATTTTCTCCACTTGTTGATGACTGTCTTCACTGTGTGTGACACCTTTCAACAATCTGATCCCTTTGATGCTATGTAAGCTCTTTCCAGACCATGGTTTTTATTGTAAAATACAACTAAGTAAATATCAGGAAAGTCTTACTGCAAGAGCTGAACTTGATTTTAACCAGAGTTACTTAAACTGATGGCAGGCGTGTACTGAGTAATACTCAACATGAATTTAAATATGATTGGTTAATTTTGGTTAATCCCCAATTATACTGGGTGTGCACACTTATGTAACCACATTAGTTTTAGTTCTTTTCAGTTAGCTTTCCTTTTGACATCACAAAAACCTGGCGTTTTGCAGGGGTGTATAGTTTTTTTTATATCCATTATACATTATTGCTTTATATTACATATAAAACCTTTAACAGGTTAGAGAGGTAATATGATTAGAATAGGTTAAGAAGTTGCTAGAGTTTCCTGATTTTCTTCAGAAATTTAAATGGCTAATGCAGGAAAGTAAGTACATTTTAGCCCATAAAGGGCTAGATGTTGTAGCAACATTTTTGAAATATCTTAGTCCATAGAAATAAGTTTAATGTAGTCTCAAAGACTCTGTCTACCATACCTTTGCTGAGCTGGTTGTCCTGTAGGCTGTAAGAATCCAGAAAAACACCACTGTCACTCTGAAGCTTCTCTCCTTCTGGAGATGCTCCCAACTCTGCTGCACGGGCCTTAGAGAGTGCCTTCTTCTGTTTACATGATTTCCAGCTGTGAAGAGCACAAGAAAACAATGACAGTTAAATACTCATTGTTGCTTATTTTTAAGCCCCGGGGAATACCTACACATTCTTACACACATTTAAGGATTAGGACCCTTCCTCAGTGAAAACTTACCATTTATAAGCCACATAAATGAGCAAGCCCAGCACCACAGCTGCCAGAACAGACACGTAGGCAAGAATGTTGCTGCTGCCACTCTCATCCTGTGGAGTTAAACTGGGCGTTCCAGGAGTAGGACTGGCCTTTCCATCTTCCGTTACATCCTCTACGTCATGTGACCCATCAGTTTCAGCCGGGCGAGAAAGAATGTGCAGCTTCTTATCTATGAAGATTAGATGGATACATGCCAGGGTAAGGAGCATTGCATGTGCACATCAGAACACATTTGCACACCATAAATTAGGACCAGATGTAATGATAGTCTCAGCCATCCCAGTCCCCTGGGGTTTTCAAACTTTTCATTGCCCCTGCTTCCAGCCTCGTTCTCCCTCCTGCAGTCTGCCTATTTTGGGATCAAACAGTATATCGTACTGTGCTGACCTGTGTGGGGTCAAAGAGTCATGACTTATGGGCCCGCAGTTTGCCCACAGATGACCTCACTCCTGGAGAGTGAGTGTAGCCATTTGGGAGCAAGCAGACTAGTTGTCAGGGTCAGCAGCCTCCCTTGGCCTTCAGATTCTTGAGGCAGTTAACCTAAAGATCTGTCAAACTCATGTCAGTTGGACTACAGCACTTAAGTGGGCTCTTTCACAACTCACGGTTCCCAGCTCAGAGTGTTACAGAGTGAAGTGTAGATGCAGATGTTGACCACATGTCCTTGTCTTCTCAAGAGACCCTTCCACTGCTCGTCTCCCCCTTCCCTTTAGCTCATGCTTTCATCTTTTTATCTACTATTGCTGCCTTCCCCTGCATCAAATCTTTAAAGAATAAAGCTGTCACTATTCTGTATTCTCCTATTATCAGCAAATCCCATTATAAAATCAAGACCTCCGGGGAACTCAGCCCCAAAATCATTGGAAATAAATAAGATCCAAAAAACAAATGGGCACGATTTTTTTTTCTTTCGCATATATTACTCAAACGATGAACAGTTTATTGGGAACTATTTCCAGCTGTCTGAGTTCAAAGCAGCTAGACAGTGACTGTAGTTCATCGTATTAAAGTACCGCGTCATCCAGAACAATCCCATGGCTCATTTATGTGATTTTATTTATTTTTGAGAACAACACTGGTGTATGATAAGATATATTCTGTATCAGGCTTTGGCTCAAAACTGGAACATTTAATGCAACTTATTGTTTTGTCTTTCTGTAGTATTGTTGAGAACAGCCTGGCGATGCACTCTTTAAAAAATTTGGCTGATAGCTGAAACAAATGTTTGTTTTTTGTTTTGTTGCTTTTCATCTCCCCGTTTTGAATGGAAAACAAAGAAAAAAATCCTCACTGTAAAAAAAAATCATTACCTCTTCATTACATTGGTGGTGACACAAAAGAAAAACATCATCCACTGCCACCTGTAAATGTCATCTTATTGGCTTATAGGCTTATTGGTAATAGTCAATACAGATGTTCCACATGCGTATCCCTAAATAGGACACACAGAATGTCACCGCAGTTGCCTTTCAATAATGCATTTTATTTACTGAGTCTAATTCTTTGCTAAAACTCACCCATGCAGAGTGTGTCAGAGTCAGGCATGCAGGGCCGGATCTCCACCTCATTTTCAGAGCACTGACTGCAGGGCTGACAGGGTTTTGTGCTATGAGGCTCCTCTGAGAAGGTTCCCGGACCACACTTGGCGCACAGTCTGTCTCCTTCAAGGCCGCACTCCCGAACAGCCCCCTTACCACGACTGCATGTGGAACAAGGTGCACATGAGCTGTATGAGCTCCAAAAGAAGAAGCCGCTGTCGCATTCACATTGTGTGTTCTGAGTGGCAGAGCAAGCGGCCACCATGGGAACACTAGGTGGGCACTTCCCACACGGAACGCAAGGGCCAAGGTCTTCAAATGCGGAAAATGTTCCTGTGAAACAGATTACAAAATCACCGTCAGTCTGAATAAAGTCTGTTTGAAGAAAATCATGAGGCACTTGAAACAGTTGAACTGAATTGGAGTAGTAACATTAGATTATAAGTGCTTACCCTGTGGGCACTGTGCACATTTGGTATCCTCTTTCCCACATTTTACCTTCACTCCAAAGCCAGCAGGACACAGACTGCAACACTGCCCTGATTCAGTGAACGTACCGCTGGCACAGGCATTTCCAAGAGTAACCTAGAGAAAAATTGACATAGTAAGTGGTAAAAACACCACTACTGCGTTTTTAAGGCAACAAATATTATGTTTAGGCCATTTTCGACATAAAGTCATAGGACTCATAATTAACTTCTAAGGCAGTAGTTACCAAACAACATGACACAAGAGGAAGTTTTTGTTTTTTTAGGGAGTTTTTTGCCTCACACCACTTGGGGGAAGGAAATCACATACGTCCCACCCCCGTGCAATTAAAGAAGCAGCAAAGTAGATAAACTGAAAATGCCCCCCCGTTGTTTTTATCTTTCTATCTGCCTCAGTTTTCACTCATAAGTGCTCTTAGTCCTTATCTGCAAGTGGGTATTGGAGAGCCCAGCTTGAGTTATGACATGAGGAATAGATCAGACATTCCTTACAACTTGTGCAGCAGGGTTGGTGCCTGACAGGAGTAGCTGGCTTTAATCACGTGGTTTTAAGTCATTGAAAAGAATGAAACATACACGGGTAAGGGAAAACAACCAGAGAAGGAGGAGTAAAAAAAAAAAAAAACAGTTTCTACCTTTCCACTCATTCTAAATTCTGTGTGAATGAAGACTCTCTGTGTGGATAAAGTGTAGTGGTTGTGGTGGTGGTAGGGGGAATAAAGGAGATGGCCCCAGGCAAGAGTGTCAGTTAACCAAGGCTGCTCAGCATGAGTGTCCGTTTGGGTAAGAGGAGGGCTTTGAAGTCACCAAGCCCTGCAGGTGTGTCTGTGAAGGTCAGTATTTCACTAACACCCCTTCTCCAGGCTCTGTGCAACGGCATCTTAAACATGCACGCGCATTTAAGGGAGATTGACCTACTCCGCCTGGGGCCTGACAAGAGAAAACAGATGTCTAACAACTAACCTCCTGCAAAGGGGAAAAGTAACAGCTAAACAACCCAATGATGTCTCTCTTTGTCTCTGAAGTCTGCCAAGAAACTCAGGAGACATGTGTGAACCTGTAGAGCCTCCAACAAAAGCCCACCAGACAAACACCACACACACACACACACACACACACACACTGCTGTGACTCCAGTCGCAAAACCCAAAATGTTCCACGCTGATAATACAGGAGAAACAGCTTTGAAACTGTGCTCATCTCGTTCCAAAAACAACAAGCAGCTTGACCACACTGCTTACAGAGGAGCCTGATGATATCTGAACTCCAGCCACACAACCCAGAACAGAGGCATTAGGGAACTGGGGTGGTTGGATCCAGCAGGGAGGAATCAGGATATCTGGAGTTGGCTGACTGTGACCAAGACTGAACCACAATAACTTATAGCACAGAGGCATCCTGGTAACCCTGGCTGTCCCTCTCCATGTGACTGATGAAGCTCTTCTCTGAACACTTAATAACCTTTTGGCCTCTTAATCTATACTTTGGTAAATATTTAGTGACAGTGGCTCTGGTTTATTTTCACCTCCAGCTTGAATTTGTGGTATTTTACAGAGCCTGGTGTGAGTCTGGGTTGGTGTAGCTCATTAAACTTGGCTGGAGGGCCAATTGTAAAGAGAACAAGAGCTGCCAAACGCTTGGCACTTAACCCATTGGTGCCCAGTATACAGTGAAAGATTTTATTCATGCCACGCTGGAAACAAGCAGGAACTGTGATCTACTCTGTACAGGAATGAATAAGTAATTATCCACTCAATGTAAATTAAATAGTACCATATAAAGATACAATTAGATTTTAAATGTTAGCTAATATTAGGTATATATCAACCAAATATTGGTATCTGCCGATATTGGCCCTGATGATTGATATCAATGCATCCTTAAATATGAGGACATTTACTGATATCAGTGGCCAGTGTTTATCTGTTGTGCCACATCCATTTTCGCGCTGGCAAAATGACACAAAGAGTAAAATAAATAAAAACAAAACAAGTAGACAGGAAAAAATATCGGACGTTGTAATCGGCTATTTTAAAGTAGTTATTTTAAAGATTGCTATCAGGTTTGCTGATGCTGCATCCTGAGTTAATATTACACTTGATGCTGTCATGGATGTATGCAATTTACACTTTATAATTTGAAACTGAATTTAACTCATGATAAATTGAGATACTGTAAAATAACACACATAACAAAACATGTTTATGACTTAGTATGTAGATCAAGTATTGTACTAAAATGAGCAAATTACACTTTTAAGGGACAATGATAATTTTCCTATGTAACAGAAAAACATGACACAACTTCTAAATTCGTTTTTTCGTTTGTAAACTCAGAAGACAAAATCAAACTATTACTTTTAGTTTGGTGCCACATAACTTAACTTGATTCCATTTAATTGTTGGCTTTTGTTGATCATTTTGCTACAGCTTGTGTGGCTACAATGTCATACCTTGTCATTATGTTCAATTTTTAAGCAAAGTTTAATTTCCCTCAGAGTCCTCTGTGTCTTATCTGTTGTACTGGGGGCTACAAAGTCTGAAAGGACTGCAGTTGCTTTTTCCATCAAGGTAAGAAACCGCAATCTAAAGGGATTCCCCAGTGAGAACAGACGGACCACCGAGGAGCATTGCTTTCAATGGGGCTCTCAGCTCCACAGCTGCTGGAGTCACTCAGTCATCGGGGATCACACACACACACACACATTTTAGCTGTCTTTCTGCCTGAAACATTTTCTGAAGTGAAGCAACTTTTAAAGCCTCCAGGCTTGAGTTTCCACGGTTAATCTAATCTGTGTGAAAATAAACACAAAAGATTGCTCTTCCCCTGTGAAGATGCTGACCCATGAGACTTCACAATCCATCTGTGACAGCAACAGAGACAGCCCGAGCTGAGGGAAACTTGTCTAAGCAGCACATCTGCCCCGATTCCCATTATTGGTACAGTATGCAGGCAGCATGAGGTACAAATTAAAGGTTCCACCATAACTGTGATCCTAAATCAACCAAGACAGCACGCACAGATACACCAACTATTCATCTAACAGTTTTTAACTCTCACCGAAGTGCAGTGAGGTAATTAAAAATACTAAATGATCCTGAAATCTGCCTACTCTGTGGAAATTCAAATTAGGGTGCGAACACACTAAACTAACCCCCTTGCATGCACACGCACACACATACATACACACCACAAACTGGGAGAAAATGATGATAATTGCTTTGCTCTGGATATCCAGACCCCAGCAGTAGTAATAGGCAAGGCCAGATTTTCACCAGGATTTGCCATTAGTAACAAATGTGGCAATGTGTACAGTAAACTAAAAGGGCCATAGAAAGAGTTAAGGGAGTAGAAAAACACTCAACTTCCACACTAAATCATCTAGTGAATAATGAAACTGAAACTTTTTTCAAATGAAAAACATCTTAAATTTCAAAAATAAATCCTATTGATATTATAACTAGAAAGAGATGCATATCTTTTTAAGAACTAAAGGCTTATCTCAATACTTATCTAACAAAAGTGCCCTGACTCCGAAGAGCATGTCTAGACAGGACTACAAGCCCCATGGGCTTTTTAAGGTAGATGAGTGTCAAATTATTGTCTGCAACTGTGGACGCAGAGGCTTTCTTTTCACCCTGAACCTGGCTTAATGGCATGCTATCAAACACCACCGAAACTATAATTTGTCTATAAAAAATACGCCATTTATTATTATGTGGGTGCTTAATCTTGGTAAATAGTGTGCTCCTGGGTTTTGTTCCCGTTTTGTGCGTTTGGTTCACTGTAGTCGCTACACAATGTTATGGGCTTAAAATGTGACGTTAGTGGGAAAACGATTAAGTTTTACATAAAATAAAACAAACAAACAAACAGAAATTGGTTCCAAGGAGGTCTTCAACAGAAAGTAGGCTTCATCTGAGCATGTGCATCAGAGAAACAAGAATACCATGGAAAAATAAGTTTAATTTTTGCCATGAGAGACTTTAAAAGTCAGACAATCTTTTTTTTTTTCAGTATCCCCTCTCAGAAGCAGAATATATTCACCAACAGACAAGTCGGTGAATATACAGGCGCCGTGTGACAGCCCTAATGAAGTGTGGTTATGTGGTGTAAAGCAGATTTCCTTTGGGAACAATGGTGCAAAACTGAACTGGATTGCTTAAGTTTACGCAGACTCCTAATATAAAGCCAAAAGTGTGAAATAAGTAACAGAACATGAAGATATGAAAATGCAGCTTTAGCTTGTGTGGTAGTAAAGGAGTAACTATCTGTTTCTTACTTTTAATAGCAGAAGTGCGCATATGACAAACGGTTTCATGTCTTCAGCTCCAAAATCCTCTTTGGTTTCGACCCACTGGGACGTCTCAAAATCTTCCACAAAACTGTGTCTTCAGTCTGCAGCCCTCAACAATGGCATTAAAAGTGTTAAAACCTCAAGTTCTCCAAGTCGAGTCAAATACACCAACTTCTCCTAAAACGTGCTAGTTCCACAGACAGGAGAGTTCGGTCGTAGTCCAGCAGTCAGATGTTTTTACGCGTGAGGAAGCAGTTTTAAAATGTTTATAATCCTCAGATTCTTCTCCCAGTAGCGCAGCAGCCCAGTTTGTCTCTGTCAGTGCATTCCTTAATACTAAGTTAAAACAAAGTTTCTTCTGTTTCAGCGCACAGGATGCACGAACGGCCTCACTCCTGCAGCTTTGCAACAGATGAGCCAGGGGGGGGGAAAAAGCTGCTGCAAGATCTCAGGGGCCTTTTCTCCTCCCATCTACTCGGCTTTCAGTGCGGCTTCGTGATTGGCTGCATCCTTGAGACGTGTTATCGGTAACAATATAAGACTACAGAGGAAGGGAACTGTAGGTAACCGTCATTGTCAGCACCTGTGTGTCTAGTTTTCTGGTCGAATGTCCTCTTCTACCTGCAGGAAGCATCTAATGTTAGTTGTATATATGTTTAATTTACTGCATTGACCTAAAATAAAGCGACCCAAAGTGTTCAGTGTTAAAAATACTGATTTGACTTTAATAAATATATAAACATGTTAAGACAAAATATTAGTGGTGTAAATTTATAAGTAGCTCACATAAATAATGACAGTCTACACTGTTCAAATGGTTTGATTTTTTTAATTAATACGAATTTTGATGATAAATTGTACATTTTCTTGACTCCCCCAAATTTGTCAGCTCTAGTTACCAGTTACCCAACAACATTGTCCCTATAAAAAAAAAAAAAAAAGCTTAATTTCTGACTGAACTGAAAATAATATGAACCGGAATAATCCCTAGTTATTTTTAGTTGCCTGAAATTATCCTAGTGACAAAATGTGTAAAAACTCTCAGCTATGTTAGGCTAGTGTGCATTCCCACAACCATGAATTTGTGAAATCCTTCTTAAACTGAGGCTTAAGACATGACATTCTTTTACAGCCCTACAGGGATACCTACAAAGAACTGTGATCAGTTGTTATCAGAAACAAAAGAGAGCATGTGAATCAAACAAGATGCCCCTAAGAAGAAGTACATGTTTGATCTCAGTAATTCAAAAGATTAGAAAACCAATCCAGGCTAAATTACACACCTTGTAAATTCTAGAGAGCGCATCGCAGGGGGCCTGGAGACTTCAGAGGAGAACAAATGGAGAGATCTCTCAGACACAATACTACTTGCACTTCAAAGCCTGCTGAGGGATAAGAGGAGACTGAGGATGTTCCTCCTCTGATAAAATGCCAAGCAATATCTGAGAAACACAGAGATCCTCCTTTGCCTTCATTCATATCAACTCACAAAGTTTCCACACTGAAAACCTCCATCTGAGAGGGGATTTCCTACATCCTGCTAAGTAGGTTTTTGTCTCTTATGGGTCTTAAATGCCTTTTTTCAACATACAAAAAAAAAACTTTATTTGAAGATTGTGTCACTTTATAGACTGCCTTACTGACAGTGATGTTGATATAAAGAAAAGCATAAAAGTTGATTTTTATTGGGAAGAGGTTGTAATAACATTATCTTACTGGAACTAAAGAAAAAAGTTTTTTAGGACTCAGTATGAGTCAAAAACCCCTGGGTAAGATGGAGATTCTTCAGTGCTTCAAACCAAACATCAAATAAACGACAAAGTGAACACAAGTTTATCATAAGTCAGGCAAATCCCCATCATTTTTTTTCCTTTACTTGCCTACATCATCTGGCTGCAGGGGCACAGACTCCTTATCAGAAGGCTGAGTTTGTTTGTGGTCATACATGGGTGGAAACGATAAGGCAGCTTTAAAAAAGGGGGGGGGGGGGGGGGGAAAAACCCGG